>APFE030529113.1:3657-21726 GCA_000404065.3 Pinus taeda
AATGATGGAGCTTAAACAAAATTGATCAAAACTTAGAAAAGCACCTTTTCCTTCAAATCAGTGAGCTAGTTTACCTAGCTGTTTCTTCAAACTGGTAACCTCCTGTACTTGTTTGAATTTCTGCCTCACCTGATAGCTGACAACTGTTGATGCAATTTGATGGATATGATAGCTGTGAAAAAAAATGGCTATGGATTCGAACAAATCCACAATTTCGTAGCGCAGCCAGTGCAAAATATGAATTAGGCGCTACGAAATTACTTTAAAGCATGTTGCGCTGCGAAACTGCTGAAAAGGATTTATGTGCCTTTGGCAAACACTCGAACTGATGTGAACAATTTAGAACTTTTTCTTGAGTGATAACAGTTGGGGAGGTTTCCAAGTAGGTGTTGTTTCTACTTATATTTTGCATTTATTTTTCATCTTTTGTTTTGAATTAATACTATTTGACTTGGAAATTTTCAAAAATAGGTGAAATCCAAAAGAAAAAAATAATTATTTCATGCCTCATAGGGGTAGGGATAATCAAGGGAAATTCCTACCAAAAACCCCCACCCCTTCAAGAAATCAACCATCACTCTTCCTTGGTGACTATGAACTTCCCTCTCTAACCATAAGGGAGTTATAAAATCCTCTAAGTGAGCAACCTGAAGTTTTTGAAGAACCCATAAGGGAGGAAGAGCCCATATCACCTATACAAAACATGGTTGAAAACAAGAAGAATGAGTTCTTTCCTATGTGAGAAACTAATGGGGAGGCAAGGATGAATAGTATCAACCCAACTTCCCTTCCGCACTTCCATGGCTTAGCCTCTGAGGACCCTGACACATTTATGTTTGAGTTTGCTTTATTTTGTAGGACCTATGACTATACCTTTGATGAATAGAAGATGAAGATATTTCCCTCCACCCTCAAAGATGCAACCTTACACTAGTTTATGAGCCTACTTAGAGGGAGCATCACTACATGGGTACAAATACAACAAGCCTTTAATAAGAAGTACATGGATTGCTACAAGTCTAAGGAAACAAAAGAAGAAATCTTTAGGATGACCCTAGGGCCAGATGAGTCCTTAGAAGACTATGAGGAAAGGTTCCAACTCAATTATATGAGGGCTAAATGTACCTTGATCCTGAATCACTCAATATTGTACTTCTCTAAGGGATTAGGGAGGATGTAATGGAGACCCTCGATATGCTGTCTGGAGGAGATATTTACCAGTTTATCTATGATGGCATCAAGACATTATGCAAGAATCATTCTAGGGTTGATAGAAAAAGGGGAAGGTTTAGTCAAGGCCTGGTTAGCTCTTCTCCCTCCACCTCAATCATCAAACATGAGATAGGGAGCACGTTGGAATATTTCAAGAGTGAAATGTTGCATAGCTTTGCCTTGCAGATGGACACTATGTGGATTAAAAGGAAGTAACAGGAAACATAAAGGGAGCTAGATATATTTTTCCCTAGATGCACTAAGAGGCATACTAGAAATGAGTGCCCACTGAACTTTATAGAGATCTACTATGTCTGTGAGTAAAACCATGTAATAGAAAAATGTCCCTCTTCCAGGCCTAAAGATTGTATACCAAGGAGCGGAGAATGGCTTCGAACAACTCTGCTTCATCAACCAGAGGAGGCACCAAGGCCCTTGACCATATCAACAGGGCATGCAAGGTGCACAATATCCTCCTTACAACTCAAATGAGAATGCACCTTTCCACAATTGGTACCCTCCAACTCATCCATCATGGTCCATGCCCTCTCCTTGGTCCTATGCTCCTCAATATCCCCCTAATCATGTCAACCCACCTTTCCAAGCAAACCAACCTTAGCCTCATCAATGGGAAACCATTCACAAGGATGGAGGCCTCAGGTAGCTCAACCTCCTGCCTTAATGTCTCCTCCTCAACCTCAACCACAACTACCTCACAACAACCCACCTAAGAAACCTCAGATGCCTGCCTAACCTAGTTCAGACCCGAATAATAAACAAGCACAACAAGTTTATAGTGGGGAACATCCTATCTTTCTTATGTTGTGGAGATCTAAGAGATCAATATTTAGTCTAGGAAGGTACTTCCAAATTCTCACCCACCTTCTCCACCTGAATATCTTGAAGAATAGAAGGAAGATGGTACCCCTCAAGCCAATGCACCTCCCTATCCTGAAAGGTTGGTCCAACCTAAACAACACACTCGAGAGGAGGCTGAACTTTTGGGATAATAGAAGAACTTGTATGTTAAAATACCCCTTCTGCAAGCCATCAAATATGTCCCCATTTACAAGGATATTATCAGGGAATAATGTTTGAATAGGCCTGGGAGGAGAAAAAGAGATGCCCCCACTATTAATATTGTTGGGACGTTATTTGATCTAAAGCTTGGGAGGGTGTTCTCCCCAAAGTACTTGGATGTTGGTAGCCCAATAGTGGATGTGCACATTAATAACATTGTGGTCCCTAATACCTTGATTGACCTTGGGGATGCAATCAATGTTAAGACCAAGGAAAGCATACTAAAGCTCAAGCTCAAAGGATCATTGAGGAAGACAACCACAGCACTACATATTGGAGACAAATCCACTGTATCCCGTGAAGGAGTTATTGAGGATGTGATGTTCTTTATCAACTCTTGGGAGTATCCCAAAAATTTCCTTTTCATCCAGCCTAAGACCAAGTTTAATGGTTACCCTCTCATCCTAGGGAGACCTTGGTTGGCCATTGCTAATGCTTACATTAGTGGTAGGGTTGGGAACATGACCATCAAGAATGAGAATCTAACAAAGAAACTTGTATTGTATCCCCCTGTTCAACCCTCTATTGAGAATGACTTACCCTTGTGGATAGAGGAAAAAGAATAAGAAGAGATTTATATGTCATCCCTTTACCTATTTTGTGCACTAGACACTATTGTGGGAAGTAGGCAACTAGATGAAGATGATCTTATTGACCACTTCTTATAGAATCAACCTCCTACTTTCACGCTAATTGATGAACTGATGGAAGAATCCTTAGAGAAACTCGAAAAAAATCTATGGATCGATATGTGCTTTGCCAATTCTAACCTATATCATGCTAAGGTTGTGAAAATCAACCCCTCCAGAACTCTCAAAATCAACCCTGCCCTCTCAGTTGAGCAAGAAGAGAAATTATATATGATGCTAAGCCAACATCTAGATTCCTTTGCTTGGGAATACAAGGAAATGAAAGGGGTTCATCCCTTAGTTTGTACTCATCATATCTATATCAAGGAGGGATGGAAACTTGTGCGCCAACCCCAAAGGAGGATGAATCCCACCCTTAAAGATATTGTAAAAGAAGAATCGCAAAAGCTGTTGGGTGTAGGGTTCATATACCCCATTTTAGATAGTGACTGGGTGTCCCCTCTTGTCATAGTACCCAAAAAAATGGGAAGTGGAGAATTTGTGTTGATTATAGAGAACTTAACATGGCTACAAGGAAGGATCATTTCCATATGCCTTTCATTACTCAAGTCCTAGATGGCCTTGCAAGGAAGAAATTATTTTCCTTCCTAGATGGATTTATTGGGTATAAATAGATTCAAATTAGCCTTTAGGACCAAGACAATAACACATTCACATTCCCATGGGGGAACTTTTACTACAGAGTCCTTCCAATTAGTTTGTGTAATGCCCCTGCTACTCTCTAGAGGGCAGTTTTGAGTATCTTTACTGACCTCGTGCATGAAATTGTTGAGATATTCATGGATGATTTCACCCCTTATGGGAGTGATTTTCGAAAAGCTCTTCTAATCTATGCAAAGTCTTAAGGAAATGTATTTAGATGAATCTTTCATTGAATCCTAAAAAATGTGAATTTTCAATGAATATAGGGACTCTCCTAGGCCATTTCATATCCAATGAGGGGATCCAGGTTGACCCCAAGAAAGTTTCCATCATTAGAAAGCTCCCTACCCCTAAAAAATAAATGGATGTCAGAAGATTCCTTGGGTTGGATGGATATTACAAAAGATTCATCAAGGACTTCAGTAAGTTGGCCTCACACCTATTCGAATTGTTGGCTAAAGATTTGGAATTTTGTTGGACAGACAAGTGCCAAGAGGAATTTGAAAATTTGAAAGAAAAATTGACCCCTACACCCATCCTTAGATTCCCCAATTGGGTATTTCGTTTCCACATCCACAAAGATGCATTAGATAAAGTCGTAGGAAAAACCTTAGGAAAAGTGGAAGACACATTTCCTTTTGCAATATACTCCATCAGTAAGAACCTTTCTAAAGTTGAACTCAACTATACAATCATTGAAAAATAAATCCTAGATGTGGTGCATTCTTTGAATACGTTTAGGCACTATATCAGTGGATATCAATTATTTGTTCATACTAATCATCCAAACTTTAAATATTTAGCAAATAAACCTGGTGCCAATGCTAGAATCATTAGATGGCTGCTATTATTACAAAAATTTGATTTAACTATTGTTGACAAGACAAGAAAGGAGAATGTGGTTGTAGATTTTTTGTCAAGACTAACCTTACCTGCAAGAAATGAGGAGATGGTAGATGATCAACTTCCAGATGAACACCTCTTTGGCATCTTAGTGCTATCTCCTTAGTTTTCTGATATAGCAAATTACTTGGTTATTGGGAGGTTCCCTCTTAATCTATCGTCCATGAAGAAGAGTAAGATTGTTAGGAAGAGTGCTCCTTTCACCTATATTGGGGTTAATCTATTCAAGTTGGGGCTAGATTAGATGAAGAGAAGATGTGTGAGGTAAGAGGAGGTCTTTTACATCCTCTCAGAATGCCATGATGGACATTGTGGGTACCATTTTGTTGATAAGAGGACAACATTCAAAGGTCTACAAGTCGACTACTACTAGCCTACTCTACATCAAGATGGAAAGAGGTACACTGCTAGGTGTGATGAGTTCCAAAGGATCAACAAGACTACACCCAATGATGAGATGCCCCCTACAACCTTAAGTGACTCTCGAGCCATTTGAGAAGTGGGGCATGGATTTCATTTGGCCCATTGATCCCCCATATGTGAAAAATATGTATATCATTGTGTGCACCAATTACTTGACCAAGTGGGTTGAAGCAAAGGAAATAAAGGAAACAATAGAGAAAAATGTGGTTGAATTCCTAAGGGAAAGCATCTTCAACAAGTTTAGTTTTCTGAGAGAGTTGGTCACTGGTCAAGGGGTGAAATTCAACTCAAAATTGATTGGAGACATCATGGAGCAGCACAATATAAAACACAAGAAATCCACTGCCTATCACCCTTAGGAAAATGGGAAAGTGGAGGTCATGAACATAACCTTGGAGAATATTTTGACCAAGGTTTTCAGTAGCAATAGAAAGGATTGGGTAGACCAACTTGCAGAGGCCACTTGGGCATACAATACCACATGGAAGACCACCACTGGATTCACCCCATTTAAGCTACTTCATGGAAATAAATCCCAGTTATCCATTTATTTTGAATAAAATACCTTAAGGATGGAAGAAGAGTTGAATTTGGACCTCACTACAATATAACAAGAAAGGCTACTCCAACTCAATGGTTTGGATGAGATCAGATTTCAAGCTCTCATGCAAAATGAGGTAGTCCAATTGCAAAGGAAAATATGACAAGAAAAACACATTAGGGAGAGAGCCTTCCAAGAGGATGATTGGGCCCTTCTGTATGATTCAAGGTTCACAGATTTTAAAGGGGAATTGATGACAAGGTGGTTGGGCCCTTATCTAGTGGAAAAATATTATGAGAATGGTTCTATCCAAGTAAGAACAATTGATGAGGAAGACATTCCATTACTTGTTAATGGTTACCGATTAAAGTTATACAAGAATCCTCTATCAAAAGAGGAGTTTACTAGTTCAATAAGTAAGGAGATGAATGTAATTGGGGGCCTCACAACCCTCAGTTCATCCAGCCTCTGATCAACAGAAGAAAAAAAACAAAAAAAGAGAAAAAAAAAGGAAAAAAGAAGAATAAAAGGCCTAGGTGAAAACCTCCATGAGGCACCTAAGGTCAACTTTGGGGTTGAAAACCTCTCTGAATCATCCCGAGAGAAAACAAATATAAAATAAAAAAGACCCCCAAGTGAAAACCTCCTTTGAGGCACTAGGGGTAGGCCTGCAGATTGAAAACCTCTTTAGAGGTAGCCTGTAGGTCTCAAAAAAGAAGAGAGAAAAGGAGAAAAATGAAAAAGAGAAGGAGAAAGCAACACAAAAAGAAGCCTTTACACTAGTTCTGCTAACAAATGTTTTGCAGGGTTCCAGTCATGGTCAAAGAACAAAAATCAAAGGAAGCAGGGGGTCCAAATTCCACTTTTCCACCTCCCACACTAGCCTCCTACGTGCCCTTGATCACTCCATCCATATCCCTACATCCCTCCATCATTAGGCAACCCATCCCACTCAATTCTACCTCAATCTTGTAGTTCCAGAGCTACTATAGGATTAACCAGGATTGCTACAAGATTGATATCAACATAAGAAAAGGGGCCAAGTATCATGTTTTTCTTAGGGAAATGAAGGGATAGGTTCACCACACCTCCATCATCTTCCATCTACATCACTTATCCATTTTCCATCAAAAACTCCACCTTTTTTCGTGAAAAACTCCATTTCTGCCACTTCTTCACAAGTTTTCACCACCATTATAGTTTCCAATCCCCATTAATAGGCTCACCATGAATTATATGAGCTCCTGATTATATTTCATGAAGGATATTGTGATTTTGGAAGGGTTTGTGTGATAGGAAAGAATCCAATCTTGTAGTAGCTTGCATAAACCCTACAAAACCACAACTGAAGACACTTGACAACTCCAAAAGGAAAATTTTGCCATCCATAAGTATTGAGAGACCATCCTTGAGGTCTTGGGAATCCACAATGCTCTTGAGGAGCATATATAGGGCCATTGATCACCTCCAACAACAACTAATTGATCCTTGAATAACCTTTATCAGAAGACTTCACTCAACCAAGCATCTATCAAGGAATATCTAAAATATATATATGTTTTTCAAATAAGGATCAATACGAAGGATAACACCTCCAGAGGCCAACATATCGATCACTGAAGAAGCATGCAGGCATCAACAACAACTCGACAACACCAGGTAGGATAAGGTATGACACTCCTCACCTCTTCCTTCAAGCGTATAATGGTTCAAAAGTGATTTTAATGGATGAGGGGTGAATTTTATAGGTTGGAGATGGCTAGTAAACTTGGCTACCCTCAGATAGTTAAAATGCAGTTCACTCACCTTCCCTACAATGTTGAAAAGTCAAAACGAGGAGCGTGAAAATTACATGGAGTGGGAGCCAACGGTATAAAAAAGGAAATGCATGCATTAAGTAGGGGAAAGATCACAAAGTGCGCTGAGCCCACTACCACAAGAGGAAATAAAAAGGATAGGCATGATTTTAGTTGTACTAAGGAGCTCATTCCAAAAACAGTTGGAGAGGCCCACTAAGGCATTGAGAGGTGAGCTAGCTATGACCAGGGGTTCCCTAGGGTGCTACAGAGAAGCTACGAGGCCAGCTAGTAAGTGCTACAAGGTCAGAGGTAGTTGCTACATGATTGGAAAAGTTGCTGCAAGATTGTAGAGCACTTGCTACAAGATTAGGCCAAGAGGGGAAGGAGGGTCCATATTGGAAATTTTTTTCCTCCAAACACCCACAATCATGAATAAATCACCTAGGGAAGGGTAAGTAGTTTTTTTCTCCTCACCTTTCATGATCAAAAAATGAAAAGGATTTAGTTGAAATTCTACCTGTACAGACATCCTGTAGCAAATCCCTGCAGAATTGAATTTCTCTTAGAAAGTATTATTTATTTATTTATTTATTAATTAATTAATTATTAACTATTATTATTTTTTGTGGGAGGAAATGTGGAAAACTAGGTATTTTACTTGAATTTTTGCCTATAATAATCATTCCTCCAACCAACATCGCAATGCCAACCCTCTCACCCTTATCTTGAAACCCTAGGTTGTTCAAAACACAACCTTCATGGAAAATTCTTTGAGAAAACTGAGGAAGCAGTAGTAGGAAACATGTGAGGGGGTTTCAATAGAAGGGAGCCCACAGACACTAACAAAATTTATCAACATGATCCTATCAGAGATATCTTCCTGAGCCATCAATGGATAGGGTTATTTGAAAAATTAAAAGGGTATGATGATGAGATAACCCATGAATTTGCCATGGCCCTTCACTCTCAAGGGGAAGACAATGCCACCACTATTATAGGGGACTTTCCATTCATTTGAATTTAGAGATCATTAGAAGAGTCACCACCATACACATAGGAGTTATATGGGGCAAATAATATATAAAAAAATTCATCACAACCAAGATAAAAAATTTCCTCCCTAAAGAGAAGCTTGTTGAAGACACGAATGGAGTAAGGAGAGAGAGCCTCCCTTAACCTTGGGATGAAGTGGCCTATAGAATCCTAAAGTACATATCCCATGAAGGAAGGTTGAATGTTGTCTATGCCAATCAATTTAGGCTACTCTTTGAGCTGAGGTTCTAAATAGAGTTTCCCATCCCAAGCAGGCTCAATGTTCCACATTTTCTCCTTTAATCCACGATTGAAATGAGCTAGAGGGCGAGGGAAGGGAAAAAACAACACTGCCCATCATGGCTTCATAAGGCTCATTGTTATGAACTGATTTCATGGACATGGAAAGGGAGTTATTCATTGAACCACAATCCAAAACTATGACACAACATTAGGATACCACAAAATCTAATGTTCGAGGTGAACAAGAAGAGGAAGAAGAGGCTGAAGAATAGGAAGAAGAGATTGAAGAATAAGAGAAAGGGCTGAAGAAAAAGAAGGAAAGTCTAAAGAATAAGAAGAACAAGCTGAAGATAAGGAACAAGAGGTTGGAGGAGAAGCTGAAGAAGAGGGGAAGGAAGAGTAAGGGAAACAATAGGTAGGAGAAGAGACCCTTGGAGAGTCCTCTAGACTTTAGAAGAAGAGAAAACAAAAGCAATAGATAAGCCTCTCTGAGGGGAATACAAAATAAGAGGTTTTTAATACTTTGGCAACCCTTAACACACCTATCAAACTCAAGAGGAGGCAACCCAAGCAAGGCCCCTTATACTTTAAAAGAAGAAAGAGCACGAGGATCAAATAAGGGAAGCCTCAACCTCCTTCAATAGTCCCAATCACAATTAAGGAATCAGTTAACCACCAATAAGGGGGATTGTGATGAGGTAAAGGGAAAATTAAGGAGGTACCCTCCCTCAAATCCAAGGGAAAGCAACCTCTACCACCCATGAGAAGGCCAATCACTAGGGTAGTCACAACCAAACAACTCAAAGTAGAAACTTCTCTACTACAAGAAAGAACAGAGCTGCTACAGGAAAGAAAAAAACTGCTATAAGATAAGGAAAATGTGCAACAAGAAGGAACAAAAACACCTCAAGAGGAGGTAGAATGTACACAAGGACCCCAAGACCTTGATCCATATCTTGATCTTGGATCCTATTACATGTTTGTTGAAGAAGGAAGAATTATACCTGAAAAGTTTGCAATTCCCATCTCGTTTGACTTAGAAAAGGAGAGAAGTTGAAATCAATGGTGGTTACAGATTACGAAATCAAAGAAAGTAGAGGATGTAGGATTCATGGAGGAAAAGGTGCAACAAATGGGTAAGGAAATGGTTTAATTGAGGCTAAAGGAAACAATCACAAGGGAGAAACTACAGTAAAAAAACTAAAGGCTAAGAGAACAAATATAGGAAAAGGAGGCACAACTTGCCACCATGGAAATTTTGTCCATGGAGGCCATCTAGTGTAGGCAACCATCCAAATCATATGCCATTTTTCTTAAAGAAAAATGGGTGCAATTTCAAATCAAGACATTGGCACAATATGACTCTCTACCATTTCATGATTATATGAATTCCATTAACTTATGCTAGTAGGTAAGCATTGAGGATAGAGCGAAATTGATTGAGTTTTATATACACAACATGATCCTCACAGACATGAACCTTTGGGACCCCAATTAAAGGTTGCGATATGCACAACTGATGGCCCTGGCCTCCTAGCTTGTCCATGAAGAAACAAGGGTTGAGGAGGTAAAGAAGGGTATGGCCAAAGAAGGAAGTGAACCCCTATACATTAGAGCAGAGTTAATAACCCCCAAGGTTGTCATAAGAAACCATAACATTATCTCTGCAGATCCCAAATTGACCCCTCATTACCCGGGAAAAAAAAACAAGCCATAGTCCACTTCGAAGATATCTTTAGGCTGTTGGAGACCGAGAGTTTCCAGGCTTTCCAAAGAAGGAGGCATGCTCTGCCCCTATAGTCTATAAATAAGGTAATACCACTCCCCTGAAAGGTTAATAATTCCACAGAGAGAACCCCATTCTAGAAATGAATTATTCAAAGGTTGAAAATCAATTGGATAAGGCTAAAGCTCAATCCTCCCTTGTTATTGGGCCTGCAAGAGAGGAGAGATCAAGCAAAGGAACAAAGGGAGTGTGAATCTATGGAATCAAGTGCATGATTCTACCCATAAGAGGGCACACCATTTGAGATACTGTGGGATGTCAAGGAGGCCACCAAGGCCATGCATGAGTTATAAATCAATGAGTACATTACTCGAAGGGTGAGAAACACTTTCAGTAGGGGGTGATGATGGGCCCCATCAATAGGTATATTATAAGGCACATTTTTCTATCCTCTAGCCTATAAATTCTTCTTTTCTCACATTAATTAAAATATTTTTGGCTATAATGTGCTTACTAGGAATATTAAAGGGTGTGCACGAAAATGAACATTTTTTAGTACATTTACTATGCACAGGTACGTTGGAGGTACCTAGAGGAGATTTAGGAGGTTTGTCCCACACATTTACTCTCCTTCAAATCGACTTGATCCCTAGAATCACTCATCAACAACTCGGGTCTACTGGCAACCAATGAAATCAAGTAATTGCAAGGATCTAAGAGAGATAGATCCACTTTTTTCAATATTTTGGAGGGAAGCAGTCATCCTTCCAAGGAGGCTACCCCTTAGTCATCTTTGTGTAAATAAACAAGCCTAAGGGCTCACCAGGATTCAAACTTTTGGAGCAAGGAAGAGATACTAAGAGCCAAGTGCTTAACTATGTCATTTTCATTTTCCTTTGCATGATGTAATTGAGCTTCATTTTATGTTAATGAAAGATTTATTGTTGTCTCACATCTGAATTTGTCTCAGAGGGCTAATTACCCTTGGGTTAGGGCCCAACACAGAGGCTCCTGTCTCTCTTTTTGTATCTTATTTATGCATTATTTCTAGTAGCAAAATTTTGTTATTTCTTAGTATAAATTTATTTGCAATAAAAAATGATCTTGCAGGCCTAATTACCAAGTCTCTTATGGGAAGTATGGTTGAGGAGTCTACAACAACAAGAAAAAATATGTATCTTATTTATGCATTATTTTTAGTAGCAACATTTTATTCTTTCTTAGTAGAATTTTACTTGCAAGAAAAATTGATCTTGTAGGCCTGATTATCAACTCTCTTGTGGGAAGTATGGTTGAGGAGTTTACAATAAGAAGAAAAAATATATGGTTATCTTCCTTTGCAGATTTCTAGGATTTAGATCATTGTTTTCTTACACTCTATTTCTGCACATCTAGGAGTTAAAGTCACATTATTTTTCAAGATTTCATCTATGTAGGTCAAATGAATGACGTGAGATAGTTTGGTTCTTACTTAAATAAAATTAAACTCATCCTTTCCTATTTGGTTTCATAAAATTCAACTCATCTTTTCTTGCTTAGTTTATTTTGCTGCAATAGTTTGGCATTCTTTTTAAGTACAAAAAGGGATGAATTTTTGGTCTGCAAGTACTACCAGTGGCTTACAAGGTTGGAACAATCATCCCACATCTCTCTTGTCATCATAAACTTCTTCCATGCCATCTCACATTGCCCTCAAAACTTTGCCATCAAAACTACATTTCTGGGTCATTGAAGGACACTGTGAGCATTCACTTTTGTGCAAGATGGGCCTCTAAGAGGTGCTAAGCTTGGAAAAGGCCTCATATAGCCTTCATAAACCTTCATTTACCCTTCCCCAACTTTAGAACACTTCTTATACCCTCAAGATGCTCACAGATCCAATCTTGTAGCAAAATAGGGTAATCCTATAACATCTTGTAGAAATCTTGTAACATCCTATAACATTGCCCAAAATTGACCGGATTTTCTCTAGAAGTATTATTTTTGTCTCTTCAGCTTGAATAATGACCCTAGGTTCTGAATCCATGATTGGGGAGGACCAAAGACCATTATGGACCCACCTTTCTTTCACTACAAGTACAATTCTACAATTAGAATTAGAGGATAGATTTCCACATTTGAATAGTAATAATTGTTTCTTATGAAATGCACATGGATTCTATCACTAAAGCTAAGACTCTTTGAAAGTAATGATAAAAATGGTGATTCATCAATGCAAAGTAGATTAGACTTGATTCATGAATTCACACATTCGTAGGGTTTCAGTTACAAGTGTTGGTGTTGAATAGATTAATTTCCTTTTCAAAGAAACTTTCCACCTTTTTCAATTGGAGTATTGATTTAAATTCTTGCAAGTAGCATAATGTTTACATTCCATAAGTAGATTAGTATTTTTCATTTTTGAAAGTAGCACAATCTTTACATTCCTGTAACTAGAGTTAGTATTTACTTTTGATGAATAACATTTTCATTCTTGCAAGTAGAATAATGTTTCCGTTCCCGCAATTAGAGTACAACTCTCGCTTTTCATGTAATTTTGTTCCTTAAGCTAGTTGAAAGAGTGTTTTTTGTATGCCTTGTTTTGGTCCATTGCTTGAAGGTGGCATGAGTAGAACTTGACCTATTGTGCATATAACACTATCACCTCTCAAGTTTGTATGAAACCCAGGTTGATAATTAATGTTGGTGGCCTTGGGAGTCTCAACATTCTTATTTATATTGAGGCCCATCAAGGATCCCTGATAATTGCATCTCTAAATATTCTACCAAGTTAACAACTTTTGCAAGAGGAGTAATTAGAGAAAGATAAATATTTTTGGCCATACATTTTTCTTTTACATCATTACCCAAACTTCTTCCATTTGTATATCTTGATGTCCTACCTCTAAATGGCAGGCTTCTTTGATGGAAAACTTGCCTTTTGATTTATATTCCCAATATAGTTTATCCTCCTAGTTTGAGTAGGGGATGCATCTCTTTTGTAAATTTCCTCAAAAAATCTGCCACACTCCTCCTTCTAGTCTGGCATGTTAGGTCTCTATAGGGAGCCATTGTCACTAACATGAATTAGGATCATCCTCTGCCCAATAATCTGTAATAGCTGTTCTCCCTTGAGCTATCATTCGTTGAATTAATTGTTCTAGTTCTATTCGATCTCCAAATATTAGCAGTTGCTGCCATGAACCAACCCAAAACAACATACATCACCCATTTATAACCTCCCAAAAATAATGCTTTTGGACTAGACTCATGCACCTTTTTTCCATTTTCCAAATTGTTGATCCATGAGCCATGGTATTAAGTTGAATTAGATTTAGTTGAGAGGTTTGTGGGAGAATGTTTACATTTCCATATTCTTTTCAATAGATCCAAGCCTTCTTGGAGCCAATGGCACTTGGATTTCACACCTAATACTGTAGCCATTGTTAATGGATCACACAATTATAGGCCTCCCTGGAGCTTCAATTTGTATAGTTTATCCCATGCAACTAGAGACCATTTTTTCTCCAAATGTGAACTACCCCATAGGAAGGATCTTTGTATCTTGTGCAGTTCTTGCAGAATGGAGGATGGACCCATCATTACCGAACATAAATAACCTGGGAGCACTTGGAGCATCGATTTAAGAAGGACCAATCTTCTAGCAATGTTAAGGGTTCAGAATGCCCAACTTGCCAGTTTATTGTGGAATTTACATAGGAGTTCTTCCCATAGGTTCCATTTTAAGGAACTATCTGCTAGGGAATTCATATGTATTTTGAGGTGAGTTTACAAATTTGGAATCCCAATATTTGGGCCACATGCCTTTGAACAACAATTATAGTATTAAAGAAAAAGATTTGAGATTTCTATTTGTTGATATCCATACCTGATGCAACCAAGAACATTCCCAAAATAGTATTGAAAAAAAGTGCCTCAAGGATCATGGGAGCACACATTCCCATAGTGTCATCCACAACTTTTTGGTAGGTGAGCGAGAGATCTTCTTCGAAAATCCGTAGGCCTTTAATATATATATATATATTTTTTTTTTTCGATGTGTCGCTTTGAAAAAACGACCCAATTCCTCATTATATATATATATATAATTATATATATATTTTTTTTTTCGATAGTGTCGCTTTGAAAAAACGACCCAATTCCTCTATTTCCAAGATAAATAAGAATTACAATAACAAATCACCTTATCAAATCCCATGAATTGATAAAAAAGGTGGTGATGAAAAACCATTAACAAGGATTGAGAAGGTTGCTGAGAATATAAGAGTATGAATCCATTCTATCCATTCTCCGACAAATCCAAATCCAAAATCTGAGAGAAAATTACAAAGAAATAACTAATTTAATTTGTCATAAACTTTAAAAGATCCCATTTAATCATCCTACCAAATTTCTTATGCAAAATTACTATGATGAAATATTGCAATTGCAATGGTTTTCTAAGAATTATAATATGTGACAGAGGCATCCTATGAAATATTGCGTTGCAATTGTTTTCTAAGAATTATAATATATAATATGTGAGAGAGGCATCCTACCCATACATGGACATAGGCATCCTAGTGTAACCAAGGGTTACCTATTAATTAGTAAGCAATGACTCTACCAAAGGCATCCTATTGTAACCAATGATTACCAATGAGTTATGTAACGTAAAAACATGTGTACAATATATTTTACAAAACTACTTTGGTAGAGCATGTGTCTAGTTTCTATTAAAGGGGTGTAATAACTCACCTTAGTGTCCCTAGCGGACGGTTAGTTCAATCTAAAAAAAATAATGAGTGGTGTGATATATGCACAAGCATAAAGACTCATTATTCGGAAAGGAAATAATTTGTTAAAGTGCAAAAAAATTATAGTGTAATCAACTAAATAAAAAAGCAAAAAACTCATATAATATTAATTTTATTAAAGTTAAACCTTTTTACCTATATGCAGTCCTTTTATTTGAAAAGTTTTTTCTCGAAAACTTCTTACGAGAGAATAATGTTGTCCATGATCATAGTTTCTTTTTCTTTTTGTTTTTCACTAGTTTTGTTTTATTATATTTACTTTATTATATATTATATATATATTATATATATATATAAATTGTTATAATAATAATTCGGATTATACTATTTTCAATATATTAAATGGCTATAAACTAATTGAGTAATGTATTTATAAAAATAAAACATAATAATGATATGGCCATGTAGGGGTGTTGGAATTTCAAAAAAGGTGATAATTTTTTTTTTACTTGATAATTACTTGTGAATATTATGTTCTTGTTTTAATCTTTCTTCATTAAGAAATTATTATAAAAGCAAGATCACAATACGTACAAAAAGAGAATAATTTATCTTAGGAAAACTACTTGTGAGGAAAAAACCAACAACTTTTTTTATAGAGAAATCTTCAACTTAACTTGAGAAACCAAAGCCAATGTTGCCTTCCACAAGTGCTAAGGTCCTCTACTCAAAGTATTTCAATGGGATAACAAAAGATGATCTTCTTCAAACTAAAAACTTCTTGATCATAGATTTTTTCCCTTTCCATAGGATCACAGAGCTTGGACTACTACACTTTCCACAGGACTTGGACCAATGATTACCGACTTCAACTCTCTCCACAGAATTCAAACAAACTTGGTCTCTCTCTACAAAATTCAAACCTTTTGTTTATAGACTTTGGTTTTCTTTATAGAATTCAAACCTTTGTTCTTTCAAATCTTTGCTTTCTCCACAAAATTGAGTCTTTAGTCTAATATTTTTCCACATATTTCGGACCTAAGGTTTCCACATATTTTGGACCTAGGGTTCCCACATATTTTCATTTCTAGGGTTTTCACAGAGTTGTAGACCTTAGATTGCAGACTTTGGATCTTGAATTCTTCAGCGGAATTCAATTACTTCAATAGATTTCAGACTTGTGATACTATTAAATTTATATAACAATGGGTACGTTCTATGCTTGCAACAATTACTTCATTGTACTTTTATTAGCTCAATGTCAATTCCACTTTAATTTCCAATAGCAATCACATGAACCTTTATCACATTGACAACATGTAGATAGAACATAAACAATAAATGTATAAGACAAGAGAAAACCAATATTTGGCTAAAGCGAGGGTAAAACCCCAAGATGGGGAAAATCCTTAATCCATCTTATTATCAAATATCAAATGTTCAACATAGAGAATGTCCAATAGAGTACAATGATGAAAGTCAAAGTCAATGTGATTTGACTTTTGTAAAGTATCCAAATCAATTGTTGATCTGAAAATGGGGCTCTTAGGCTTCTTGTCTAGCTTACAAGGACCTCTCCCACTTCCAAAGCTTGAATTTTCCCAAGACTATTTGATTAACCAATGCGGAATTAAGAAATGCTTGAAAATATGGGTGTATGATTGTATTTATTTTCAACTGATTATTTGCTTTAAATTCTGCTGTTTGTGCTGATATGTGAATGTGCTTAAACTGATATATTAATGCATATAAAAATGAATAATGCAGCAATAAAAACAAACACATAAGACAAAAAATTAATTAGGAGTTCACCCACAACTCTTGGGCTACATCTCCATGAGCTCTAGTTAATTCAACTAGGCTCTCTGGGATTATGGTGTAAGACTTTTACAAGTCTTTGACTCAACTCCTGCTATTTACCCAGAAACAATGAGTTCAGACACCATTTAATCCCCTGGCTCCTGGCTCTAGCTCTTGGATCTGGCTCTTTGGCTCTTGGTTCTAGCTCTTAGCTCTGAATCTGGCTCTTTGGCTCTGGTTCTGGCTCTTGGCTTTGACTCTGGCTCTTTGGCTCTAGCTCTTTGGCTTTGGCTCTTTGGCTCTTTGCTTTGGCTTCTTTCTGCCTTCTGTAATGTTCACGCTCTCTAGCTTTTCACTTGAACTTCAAGTGACCCCAAAGTCTCCCTCAACTGCTCTTTTTCTTCTGCGCTACCTCTTTGGCTTCTATTTTACAACGAAACCCCAACAACAACCTTCAACAACAACTCGGCCACCAACAATAAATCAGCAGCCCCCTGTTATCTGTCGTTCTGTGGCTTTTAAGCCAAATTGCACTGGCTGTTCATTTCAAATTCTCGTCTCTCAGTCTCCCCGACCTCTGTCCGCTTCAAATCCCTCTTTCGAGTGTTTAGTAGTCAATGCGTAACGCCCTTTGGGCAGGCGACCACCTGTTCCGTAATAGATAAGGGCATCGGCTCTTGAAATCCTTTAAAAACAGTCATTTTGTGTTTTACATAGGGAACGCTACAATACACAAAAAAATCAGCAAAGCATTGTCCATCCGAACTTGAAATACTTATAACTGCGCCCTAGAATCCCCTCAAGTCCGCCTAGGAATCGCTATCGCATATTGTAATTGGCCTGCTCCTTTGTATTTCACAATACATTAAAAATATGAAAATACATATAAAACATGGAAAAATCCCACTTATCGGACTTGAAATTATATGCATTTGTATTTCGAAATCTTTCGGGTTCTGTTGATGCCCCGAAAATCGTTGTATCAACATTGGGGGATAACCACCCGATCCGGACCTTAATACAACTCCTTTTCTGTTTGGGATGGTGGCTCTGACTGGATATAATGGGACCAGTTTCCCAATAATGAATAAAAGGGGTGGATGAGTGATAGGTTGTCTGATCTAATGATAGGCAAATAACTTAATCTATCAAAAAAATAAGAGAACTAATACTAATCCCGGGAACAATTATTCTTTGGAAATGCAGCGTTTGATGATCTTTGTCTATGGACAGGCATATAGATGACTCTATCAAATAAACATAGATATTTATTCATTCAAAG
>APFE030529113.1:49900-97212 GCA_000404065.3 Pinus taeda
AAATGGCCAAAACCTGTAAAATTCCCAAAAATACCAAAAATGCCTCAAAACTCTCAAAATTTCTTGGGTTTGCTGCTAGGAGGAGGCTAAGGAGTATCATGGTGAGTGAGAGAGGCCTCAGCGAAGATACGGAGTGGGTTGGTCTTCTTCCTCCCTTTGGGCTTCGTACTCAACTGTATTATTTGTGCATTCAAACTCTAGCCTGCAAGACAACATTGTTTTTTCTCCTTGTGTGCTAACCAAAATACATCCTGCTCCTGATCCTTCGTTAGATTTGGACCCATCGAAATATAAAGACAAAAATAAAGAATTATCTACAATCTTATTTACAAAATTCTCAGTAACATTAACACATTTAGACCTATCAGTCTGCGAAAAGTTTTCAATTTGTGATGTGAAATTGTTTACTGAGAAAGGAGATGGTTGGGCAATATAATTGCTGAAAAATGATTCAGAAGAATAATTTCCTAAGATATTGTTGTTGAACGCAATTGGTTGATTTTCTTGCTCGAATTCTGTAACAGTGTGGGTCATGTGTTTCTCCTGATCGATCTTTATTTGATTTGGCTTACCCTTATAGGGGAGCCACATATGGGACCAATCGGTGGAAATATACCCATGGAGCTTTTCTGACCAATCCCTGCTTAAAATTAAACCATAGAACTCAGGTATATCGGTGATTAAGATATCAATCCTTTGGACCACTCGTGGATCCGCCAATAACCTGATTGTAACAGAGTTTATTTCCCCTAAAACTTGAAATTTAGTTCTATCTAACTGCACAATGTGAATTGAGGATTTCTGAGGTTCTATGTTCAGTTTAGAACAAACTAAAGCTGGAATTATATTGGATGATGCCCCAGAGTCAATTAAGCAATTACGTAGATTTCGATTGTAAATATCATATGTTAAGAGGAAAGGAGGAGTATGGGAATTTGATATATCTCCAATTAGAATTGTATCAATTGCCTCAACTCTACCAGAAGGTGGTTGTCCTGAATCGCTTGTAGCTTTAGTACTGGGAAGAGGTGAAGAAGGAACTGCATTAAGTTCTTTGAGAAGTAATTTTTGTTGATGTTTTAATTTACTGAGTTCAAACATGGTGATGTTTTCCTTAGTTTTCTTCATGTCATCAACAATATTATAGTCCATCGAATCAGATACTACCAACGTCTTAGATGACGAAGGTATATTGGAGGATGAGGGTTGATTTTGAGATACTGTTGTGGTTGGCTTCCTTGTGGGTAACTTTTCCTTTGTAGTATTAGTACCAACACTCCTTTTCTTTGGATTGGCCTGAACAGGTTCAGGAGTAGCTTTACTCCTGGTAGTCACGGGAAAGGCTTCTTGCTCAGCGTCAGTATCAGAATTAGGGAGTATAAAGTCCCACATTCCATGGCATTCAACGACTTCCTCTTCTTCTAATTCATCGAAGGGTGTAATTGTTTCTTCTTCTTCTTCTTCCTCAAGATCTGAATCTGTATAAGATATGACATTTGGAGGCTTGGACTCAGGTTTTCTGAAATTCCTATAAGGTTTCTTTGTTGAGGACTCTGCTACTTGCTTCTTAATCTCAACCATTTCATTTGGCATGGTTTTAAGGACTTTTTGAAGGCCCTCCATGTCGTATGGATCCTTAGTGATCTTCTTCTTTGAATCATCCTTGAAAGAGACTTTTTTGGATTTTCGTTCCTTTAGAGCAGTTTTCTTTTCCAAAGCGATTACACTTTTTTCAACAGTGAGGGCTTCTTTCATGTTTTCAGCCAATGTAGGTTGTTTAGCCCTATCCACAAAACTGGCTATGTTTGAGGTAAGGTTGTAATATACCATTCGCTTCTGACTTGTTCGCCTGGCTTATCATCGGTAGGGATTTTGTTCAAGAGTTTGTTAAATCGGGAGTTAAACTCCTTAATTGGTTCTCTTGACTCGATCCTTAGATTGGAAAGGTCATTGATGAGTGTAGCCAAGGATCTATCATCGCCGTATTTGGTAAGAAACTGTTCCTGAAAGATATTCCAACTAGTGATGGATCCAACGGGTAAAGAAAAATACCAAGATCCTGCTGATACTTGTAATGTATAAGGGAACAATCTAACTACAACATCTTCTTCTGTTACTCCCTTCAAATTGACTGACAACATAAAATTATTTATGTGTTCCTCTGCTGACGTTCCAGCATCTGGATTGAACTTTGGTAACCATTTCTCAGGATAACCGGGTAATGGATGTAAAGGCGCAGGCATGGTGACTGCACCTGGACTTCTCCATGGTCTTTGAGCCATTTTGGGAGTACCATCGATTGCCTGTGGTGTTCCAGGTGCTTGGGGGGGAGGTGGAAATGAAGACTGAAGGGATTGTGATGTTGGAGGTGAATTCCCTTGGGGAACAACAATATGTAATGGTGAAATGGGTGTTTGACTTCACACAGGTGATGATGAAATGGAAGATGATGGAGAAAAGGTTTCACTACCAGAACCTGTAGTTCTCTTTTTAATCCTTTTCCTTTCGGGCAAAGGAAACTCAGGTGGTTCAGTACCTAGTTTTTCGCTTTGAAGTCTGGTAAGGTGAGGAGGTAAGTGGAATTGCGAAGTCTGACTGCCTTGGGATACTTCATATCTAGGAGGTGAAATCGAGAAGCCTTGAAGTTTTTGGATGATAGATTGAACTTCAGGGGACTCCGGACTTAAATGTTCTGAAGTATGATGAGGTTGAGCAGTAGTAGTTGATCCTTCCTCTTCTCGTTTGGATACTGATGATTCAGAGTGCAAACGAGAGGTCCGAGAAGAGGTGGAGGGTGATTTACTCTGTGAATGGTTTGTAGGTTTTGTCTTACTTTCCATTCATAGCGGATGGCCCTCCTTCTAGAGCCAGAAATGTTGATGCCCCGAAAATCGTTGTATCAACATTGGGGGATAACCACCGGTCCGGACCTTAATACAGCTTCTTTTCCATTTGGGATGGTGGCTCCGACTAGATATAATGGGACCAGTTTCCCAATAATGAATAAAAGGGGTGGATGAATGATAGGTTGTCTGATCTAATGATAGGCGAATAAAATAATCTATCAACAAAATAAGAGAACTAATACTAATCCCGAGAACAGTTATTCTTTGGAAATGCAGCGTTTGATGATCTTTGTCTATTGACAGGCATATAGATGACTCTATCAAATAAACATAGATATTTATTCATTCAAATATTACTTCATCTAAATAGTTAAACAAAGTGATTAACACAAGATTGCTGCACTTATCATTTATATCATCGATACATACATGATTGGAAGAAAACCATACTATAAATAGCCAATAGTGGAATGCATAAAGAATGTTGTTAAAACACACATATATATATATATATGTGGTAATAGCAAGAGCGATCAAATGACAATTCATATAACAAGAATGAGTCCAGACATAGATAATAGTACCATATGAGCTACTAATCAATCCCAATATCAATCACTATTTGAAATTCTTCCTTCAACGCAGAAATGCTTTCAAACAAAGACAGTAGTGCACATTTGTATAAAAGCTTCCTTATCAAAATCAGAATGATTGTTCTAGTTTCATAAAAGAATATCCCTGAAGTACAATAGTGAAAATTCAAGGTTTAAGTCATATAAAAAACTTTACGACCCTTTCTAAATGCATGAAAGGGTCTATAAATACTACACTAAACTAAAAGTATATGAAACCAAAATCCTACTTAATTGGTATCAATTATTGATAACTATCTTCTTGGCAGCGATCTGGCAAACAGCAGTACGAATCATCAATCAGGTTGTTTGCCTTTAAACCTGAGCTGGCTTATCGCAAGCATTGGCTCCACTTTGGGTGGTCTGTTGAGGAGAGAACTAAGTTGGGAAACAAAGCTGGCATCCTGAATATCGGGGATAACATACCCGATCACACCTGAGAGGCATTTGAGGGTAGCTCTCTGGCTGTGCGGCTTCAATAAAAAGAACCAATAGGCATCCCATGTCAAGCTGTTAATTCCCGCGATTAACCTTCCATTTTTCTCCAGCTCCGAGTAACATGACTGCTCCAATAGTTTCGTTGTTGTTAATTTGCATGGAGTACATTGAGAAATCATGTTAGAAAAGTAAAGAGTATTATTAACCAATTCAACCAAATTAGTAGTGGTTGTCTTGCATCTTGAAATCACTCTTTCTGCCTTCGTTAATTGAGATTGCCTTTCTGTAAATAATATTTCTTTATGCGATTCTAGAATCCTTGGTAGATTAGCCGCCTGTCCCTGATCGGTATCTTGTCATTCCAGAAAATTGGTCAATGTTTCTTCGGCTTGATCCAAGTCTGTTCTTGCCTTTTCTACTTTCTCACTTATGGATGCCACTAAATCGCATAATGGTTCTTCCTGGGTGATTTGCTGACACAAAACCTTCATCTGATTTATCAATCCCTTGTTTAATTGAAATGCCTCTGCTTTGAATTCATTTATCTTTGGGAGATTCTTTGTTTGCTCAAGTTGAGCTGATAATTGAGCAATCTGCTCATCTTTGGATTTCAGCATTTGCTCATTTGATGCTTTTAGTTGCGCCAATGCCTCAGATAGCTCCTTTTGCTTTTGGACTGCACTGTCGTCAATCCTCTATTTTTCTTCCTTCAATTGTTTAGACAATTGATTATTTATTTGTTGTTGTACTATCAATTGCTGTTCTGCCTGCTCTGCCTTTTGCTATGCTTTCGATAGTTGCGCTTGTAGAGAAAAGATATCCTGGTCTTTTGTCTTCAATAAACTGCTCACCTCTGATGCTTTGTCTATTGTTGCTGCCGAATAGGCTCCAACATATTGCGATAGTTTTGTCAAATCATCAGAGGGGTCAAATTCCTCTTTCCAAAGCACATTTCCAATTACTGTTTGGTCTGGGAATAAAGAAGGTTGATCAGTCCTTCTCCTCTTCCTCTATCGTTTCACTACAGCTTTATGTCTTAGGCTATAGAAGACATCTAAGGGAGGAATCTCTTCAATCTGCAAAATGACTTCGTTGGAAGGATCCTTTGGGATTATTTCCACTTCTTTTCACTTGGGTGGGCCGTTGGTTTCGACTGAAACCTGCTTTGAAGTCGCCTCCTATGTATTGACCTCTTTTGAAGTCTCGTCATCTTTAGAGCATTCAAGATTTCCGATAATTGAAATAAATTGCTGCCATTCCTGGAGGAATTTCGGATCAATCTGAGTATCTTCATTTACATTTAAACTGCTCTGTTCTTGCTCTTTTTCCTGGGTCTCTTCTTGTCTTTTCTCATGCACTTCTTCCTATTTCTTTGAAGTAACAGGAGGTTCTTTAACAAGTCGCTGCTCAGGCTCACTTGATTCTGTTGTTGGAGTCGTCACTAACAGATCTAGAGGCAGATTTTGCAACCTCTTCTCTCTAAGTCTGTTGAATTCAACTAGTCCTTCATCTTTGTATTCAATTATACCGAGCGATTTAACTTGATACATTGACTCGGCCGATGCGAACAAGTCCACAAATCTATCTTCTTTATGCTCGAACTTGGTCAATTTGGCCTGTTCGAGTGCATTATAGGAAACTTTGTTTGGATCAAATCGCCTGCTCGGTAGAGTTGCCAGGATTAATGAGTTTATTTTCTCAGCTTCTTTATCTTCATATTTGAAATCATGTAGAGTGTAGATACCACATCTCAAGGGAAAAGAAGGCCATACGTGCTTCTTAGATTTCTTTAGAGTTTGTGTAACCCCATCGGAGATGATCTAATAGGCTGTTTCCCTGGCCAGCAGTTTATCAGGGATGTATAGAGGAAGAACGTGGGGTTTGGCTTTACTACCAAAAATTATGATATAAGTGAACTTTTCCTCCCCGAACCAACTTCGTATGGATGTTAAATCAATCCCTGCTTGGTAGGAAATCTTAGGGGCAGGCTTATTGAAAATAGAATGATGAAAGGGCAACATGAAGTCGTTGTAGATTTGATACAAATGGTGCTTGTAGTTGGTTTTCCACAACTTTTGATGGTATATGTGAACGGGTGTGGGGTCTTGCGACGTCCACCTCCATCTGAGCACAGGAAATTCAGAATTAAAACACAGGACATCTAATATATAGGAACTGTCGTAAAATGGGGGAATGAAGCTTTCAGTGACGCGGGACTTGGATCTAAAATCAAGAACTATGGATGCTAACTTATCAGACAGTATCTTTTCCCAATCCATTATTTCACCACTACATGCCGCCTCCATTAAGGGGACCATTTCTATGGTAAAATTGGCGGAATCATGTAATCCCCACAACCTACACATCATTATCCCAGCATAGCAATAAGGAGAGCATAGAGAATCGACCGAGTACTTACCCGAAGATTCATGCTTTTGTTTTGCTGGATTTTGTCTCCAATCTCGAATGGGTTCAGAGTCAGTCTCATTCTTAGCTCGGAATTTCTCCAGAAATTTCGTGTTATATTTCTTCTCTGGCACCGGTAAATGATACATTTGCCTTAAATCCTCAGCTTGAAAGGAACCGAAAATTCTCCAATCTCTGGTGCTGAAGGTTCTATCTGTAATTGGGATTTTCTGAATTGCCCATCTAACCACATCTTCATATGGGAGGATTTTCTCCCAAGACGCTATTCGATGAAGAAAAGAATTGGCTAAATCCTTTAGATTAGCCTCAGATTTGCGAGTGTTGTCAACTGAGACTTGTACTGCTGTCACCCTTGGCTCTTCGGCTTCGATCAAATTATAGGTGCCTTGCCAAGTAATTCTGGCAAGTCCTAGGCATGTAGTATCTGATATTATTCCTTTATTTTTAGTACTTGGATCAACGATGACTTGCCCTGTGGCCAACGAAGCGGAAGCCGTTGTAGTTTTCTTGGACTTCTTCCCCATTCTGCTTGAAGTTGTTTCTTCGGAAGAATTCTGCACAGAAATGATAATGAACGTAACACAAAAAATGATAGCGAAAATCGAATATGAGTGAGATATTTCGATAAATGCATGGCGAATGATTAACTTAAGGCGGCCTCAGATACAATCTATAGAAAGATCTTAGGCTTACTATTTCATTAAATGGCCGCTAAGACCTGTCAATCCTATAAATGCCCGTCAATTCAATTATTGGCTGAGTGATTTATTTGAAGCGTGCCTTGGATGTTTTGGTGGTTTAGCGCGGACGAATGGCTCTTCAGAAGATAAGGCTTTAAATATGAATTAATCATAATAAACCCACTTTAAGACTTTCTTTGAAATCTGCGATTTTTGGCTTTATCGCAATCGGGCGTCGTGGAAATCGTAAATCATTATATTGGTTCCATTTGGAATCCCCAATCACCGATTGCCAATATCGCATCACGTTGGGAGTACTGAGTGGGACACTTTAAAAGCATGCATAGTTGATTGCCGATTGCCAATAGCAATATCACATCTTATCAGAGCAAAAGGGAGTTTTATCGTGTCAGTTCATTATCACCGATATCCGATAGCCTATTTCGTGTCGGGGAAAACCAATGGGTCCTTAAGTTGTGTTTCCTTTTTCATTGCGATATGCGATCTTGCGATCGCTTTATCACAATAATAAAAGATTAATCATTTATATATAAGGCCTTTGATTGGTTTATTCAAAAAGGTTTGGTAATGTTTAATTTTATTATTTCGGACCTTTTTGAATAAAACTAAGTTAATACCAATTAAAATTAGAAAGGGACCCATTTCATATTATAGTTTTGGGATAATAATTATATGAAATGGGGGCTTGTTGTAGGGCACAACAGGACTATGAGAGCACCAATGACAAAGGCCAGGTTGAAGAATTTCCAATAAATTGAGAGACACATTTTCCACCTAGTCCTAATCGTAAGGACTATGAGAGTAGTAGTCATGAAGGACATGAGGAAGAACTTAGTCCTAATCCTAAGGACTATGAGAGCAACAATGACGAAGGGCAGGATGAAGAATTTTTAGTAAGTAAAGAGACACTTTTTCGATGTATTCCTAATCCTATGGACTGTGAGAGCAACATTGACAATGCACATAATGAACAATATCCAATAAACATCGAGTCAAATTTTCCATTTAGTCCTAATTCTAAGGACTATAAGAGTAGCACCAAACAAGGCAAAAATGAAGAATATACTCCAAGTTAGTATTTCAAAAGCATAGATGATCATTTTGAGGATAACATTCCTCATAATGATGATACAGATGATGATCCAATGATGGAGACGTTTCCAAGAAATATTGTATTGAGGTTTAGGAGTAGACCTTTTCGTATCAATCCAAGATGTTTTAGTTATACAAGGGGTAGACCAAAATATCTGACAAGAACAATTTCTATCATTTCTCTGATTTCAAGTGAATGTTGTAAAAAACATTTCTTGAAACATATGGATTTCAAGTTTACATTAGAGAAATGGAAGAGATATTTGTCAATGAATAAAACCATGCCAAATTCATATTTAGTGGGGTGCATAAAATATACATTGTGAGGTTATGATTATCATATTGGGTCTTTATTTATGTGTAGAAAGGATTTAAAAATGTTTCATTCAATGGGTAATTTTCATCTGTCAAGAATCCTAGAAAATTTGGAAAAGGATCCCACATTTTGTTCAAAAGTACATCATAAACGACAGTTTTGGCAACTATAAACTATTGCAATGTCATGGATGAAAGATTTATTTTCAAAACATGGAGAGTGTATGTGAAATAGAGAGACAATACATATTCTAGATAATTTCTTAAGACAATAAATCTGTAACTTATAGAAACAATATGAAAAAAGTGTTGAAGGACATGGTCGGTTTATTACATATCAATATTTTGTGAATATGTGGAAGAAAGAATTCAACAATGTTTGTATTCCTAAAAAGAAAGGATGGGGATTTTCATTACATGTGCTTCTCTTAAATAAAAAATGGATAAATGTGAAGGGCCAGAAAGAGGTAAGCATTGATAACTTTAACATTTAAAATTGTATAGTGATTAACTATTAAAACATATTTCTTAATAACTTTGTTTTAGGTTGTGTAGATTCCATTGTCAAAGCACTTCAAGAGCATTGTGAACAACAAACAAGTGAAAGGAAAAAGTTGTACAATAATTAGAAAAAGTGTTATAATAATCAAAATAAATATTTCGGTTTGATAATTGATGGTATGGAGAAAAAGAAAGCACTTTTACCACATTTTGTTCACACACCTAAAAATTTACAAGAGAAAAATTGTATTCTATATCACTTGCCTCGTTGTATGGTCTTCAATGGAAAAATGTTGCCAAGGGTATACCTCATAGCTCCAAATTTTCATAATGATGAAAATATGACAATAACCATAATTCAAGATGTGATTTCTCATTGGTCTGGTAATCATCTTGAAGTTTTGTATCTACAATTGGACAACACTTTTTGTGAAAACAAAAATCAGATTGTTTTTGGATATCTAAATATTCTTGTTGAATTGAGAAATTTTAGAAGGTAAAGGTGGGTTTCCTTCTTGTTGGGAACACTTATGCCCATATTGATTGGATGTTCAATCATTTTTCAGTCACTTGGAGGAGGAAGGAAGTTCGAAGATTTCCATAATTAATTGAATGTATTAAGAAATCATACATGTCAGAGCCTATTTTTGATGTGTTGGAAGAAATTGTTGACATGCAAAGGTTTATTCTCAGATCTGATGGTGAGGAGAAATGGATTGAAAAACTTAATTACATTAGCTTCCAACATCAATTTTGTATCAAAAAAAATTGATGGGAAAACACTAATATGGGGAAATAAGTATTCCACTACTGCAGAATGGGCATCATCATCAAGTTTGGCATTTTTTAACTTCATTCCAGATCATCCAATATTTGCATCAAATATATTGTTATTACAATAATTTGTGGAAGTTCGTAATGCACATAGGCACAATAGAGATATAAATTATTCTAATTGCCTAGAAGAAATTAAAAATGTATTAGATATACATATTCATACTTTTATATTTCTGATTCAGTTTGGTGGGAATATTTTCTCAATAATCAAAGTGATATCATTTCAAGAACAAAAAATGAAGATATACCTTTGAAAATCCATTTATTTGGCCACAAAATTTGTCAAATGAACATGAGGAAAGAAACATTGTTGAATAACAACAATCTCAAGGTATTATTAATTCTTCACAAGTAGATGAACGAGAAATGTATGTTGGTTCCAAAATATCTCATGCATAATGTGAAGCCATGGAAGAACTTTAAATGGGTTCAGTATAGGATATTAAGGACGGTTGCATGATCATAGTGATAACAGATGGAGATCCTAATGGCTATCCATTATGGGTTGCTAAGGGTATAAAGGTCATTATAGAAAATGAGGACGTTGCAAGTGTTGAAGTAAATTGGTATGCTACAAAGGCATAGCCATTCAATGGTGTGTATAAGCCATAGATGGTAGTTGATAAAAAAATTGGCAGAAAGAGAAAAGGAAAGGGTACAAATATATATCGTCGCTGCACAAACCTCTTAAAATTGGAGGATGTTGACATACTTTTTTATGACTTCAATTTAATAAAAAGATGAACTCTCCACTTCAAGACAATAGAGATTCTCAAGAGGTTGTTACCAATAGCAACAATGCTGAGATGGGAGTCTGCTAAAACCAGTTGTAGATCTAGAAGCATTTTGAAACTTGAAATTGCGGGCATGCATGTGGACTCGGATTGGACACTAGTTGATGAAAAAGAAGAATATGGAACATATTCATCTGCATCTAGTCATTCATCTGAAGATGTCAATTCTGATGGTGTGCAAGACAATATGAGTTATTCTTGAATAATTATCTAAGACAATTTATATAACTGATGTTTGCATCATATCTTGAAATAAAAAAATTGATTTCCATATGCTGTTAAATGAAGTTATGAGTCATTTTTATCTTTGTTGGATTATATGTTTCAATTATGATGATTTTTATTGTTTACAATATCTACAATGCAAAAATAACTTAGAGATATCATTCATGTTTCATTCAATCTACAAGTAATGACATTTTGTTTAATTTAGTCATGTAATTTGTTCATAATGTCATGGTTTTTTGATTTTATGGTTAAAAAATTTCGAAATTTATTTGTATCTTTAATGTTATGGGTGAAAACAATCAGAATTTTAGTGATCTTTAGTGTCATGTTATTACAAGTTTAACAACATGGATGGACACTGATAGAATTTTAATGTGTTTTAGATCCCATTTTTATCTTTATCGTCATTACTAAAAAACGTTGAAGTCCTACCTAGGAAAGAAAAAAGTTATTCTACCAAAAACATTAGTGTGTTTTTTTCCTCAAAAACAAATGTCTTTTGCACAAAAAATAAAAATAAAAATTTACTGCCATTTTTAAAAATGATGAAAATTGACCCTTAAAAAAAACATCGTTCCAGTATACAAACTTTTCATTTTTAGCACTAACTTTCATGTTTTTTGGGGGTTTTTTAGCTAGAGTTGCAGTTCTGAGTTTATAGTTCTCGTTTCAAATTTTACATTGTTATAAGGATGTTAAATGTAGAGCCAATATGTTTTACATAATTGAAGATGCTAGATCAAGTTATTTTCCAAATTCTAGATCTAGGAACTCTTATGTTGGAAAGAGATATTCGCTCTCTCCCCTCATGAATCAGATTGAATGTCTAATTGCATCAATTTTGGACACAAATATAGTGAATGAAAAAGTAGATTCCTTAACCCTATTAGGCCACAAATTGTTGAGCAACCTACACATCAAAGAATCATAAGGAAATGGAAAAAAAAATTAAACAAGTATGAAGAGTGTGGATTTTCACTATATGTCAATAATCAAGAAGGGGAGTGGTATATTGATAGTGGGTTCTCAAAGAACATCATTTGAGACAAAAGAAAATTCCAATTTCTAAGAGAATATAGGAAAGGAAGGGTGATATTTTGAAATAATCTGCCAACTTAGATAAGAGGAAGAGGAATTATTAGCTTATATGAAAAGACCAAACATTAGAAGGTCTTATATGTGTATGGAAAAAGAAAAACCTCCTAAGTGTGAGCCAAATGTGAGATCAAGGCTATTATGTAATTTTTTTGTTTGAATATTGTGAAATAATGAAAGATGAGTCTAGTAAATCAGTAGGAAATGAAAAAGTGTATGTCATTAAAAAAACTAGATTAAACTGTTGATTGAGCAAGTGAGATGAAACTTGGTTATGGCATAAAATAATGGGCCATGTGAACCTTGGCAACGTAGTCAAAATCACCAAACAAAGGTAGCAAGAGGCATACCAAAGCTATCAAAACTAGATAAACCCATACATAAAGAATGTCAATTTTCAAGGAAGTCAAGGGTGCACCTTAAAATAAAGGAGAATTAATCATCTAGACCCCTAGAGCTAGTTCATGCTGACATTTGTCACCTTAAAAGAACATAAAGCCAGAGAGGAGAGGAATATTTCATTTTTTTCATCAGTGATTTTACCAGAGAAATTTAGATCATGTTTCTTAAATAAAATAATATTTTTTCAACAAGTTCAAGGTTTTAAAGGATAAAGTGGAAGATTTGAAGGACTCGGAAAACAAATGCTTGAGGTTAGATAAAGGAGGATAATTTACCTCGAATGACTTTGAGGAATTTTGTGATGAACATGGGATCAAAAGGAAATATAAGTTGCCAAAACTCCTCTGAGGAATGGTGTAGGGCAAAGAAAGAATATAAGTGCAACAAATGGTAAGAGAAATGATGGATAAAGGCAATGTTACAAACACTCTTTGAAGAGAAGAAACTAAAAAAATTATCTACTTATCAAACATAGTTTAGCCTAGACAGAACAATGATAAGACTCCCTATGAATTATGGAAAAGTGGACTAGCTTCATTTAAGCACCTTAGAATCATTGGGAGAAAATGCTACATAAAGAGGAGTGGTGACAAGTTGGGGAAATTGCAATCTAGAGTAGATAAAGGCATAATTCTTAGTTATTCAATTAGAAACAAGGGATATAACTGCTATAAAAAGGGATCATAGAGGATAGTCAAAGGCATAGATGTTAGGGTTGATGAAGCTTTTCTACAATCATCAGAACATCAACTAGGTGAAAAATTAGATGATGCACTTGATATATTTAAAGAGTATGAATATTAAGAAGAAAATGATGAAAAGGAAGAAGAAGGAGAAAATATACCTCAAATGTACAAACATCCATCCAGGTATGTACAAAATCAACATCCTAAACATCAAATAATTGGAGATAAAGCATCAAGATTTCAGAGAAGAAGGGAATTCATAGGTACTCCTAGCCATGCAAATATTGCTTTGTTGTCTCAAGTAGAAACCCAAAAGATTCAATTAAGAAAGTGGGGATAAACACTCGATAATGATAGTGGATGAATATCTATATCAAATAGAGAGAAATAACACTTGGGAATTGGTCACTTGGCGAGAAGGTAAGAGTGTGATTTCTACCAGGTCGGTATTTAAGAACAACCGAAATGAAGATGGGTAGGTAGTAAGAAACAAATCTATGCTAGTGTGTAAAGGATATAGACATATTGAAGGTATTTATTTAAAAGAAAATTTTTCCCATGTCGATATATTATAAGTTATTAGGCTATTACTTGCATTTGCAGGTCATAGAAATTTTAAAGTTTATCAAATGGATGTCAAGTTAAATTTTCTTAATGGTGAGTCAAAAGAGGAAGTTTACATTGAATAGCCAAAGGGATTTCAGCTATTCAAGGATGCAAATTAGGTTTGCAGGCTATGTAAAATGTTGTATGAGTTAGAACAAGGCCTAAGAGATTGGTACATAAGATTGGACAAATACCTGCAGCAACAAGGATTTAAGTGAGGAACAATAGATAACAATTTTGACATAAAATATGATAATGAACATATACTAGTCATTGTTATATATGTATATGATATCCGTTTTTAGAGTACTTTGGAACAAATGGGACAATTTTTTGAAGGAATGAAAAAGGTTTTTGAAATATCCATTCTAGATGAACTATCATCTTTCCTTGCCTTACAAGTCTCTCAATCTGAAAATAGTATTTTCATTTCACAGTCCAAGTATCTAAAATATATTGAAAAAGTTTGGTATGGAAGAGTAGAATCCTATTAGCACACCCATGGTGACTAGATGTAAGTTAACTAAGGACGGTGAATCCCCTGATGTAGATCAAACTACTTATAGGTCTTTGATCGTAAATTTTATATATTCAACATTTTCATTGTGTAATATCATGCGAGTTCTAGGTTTGGTTGCTATATTTTAATATAATCCTATGGAGAGCCATGTAAATGCAATAAAGAGGATCTTCAAATATCTATAGGGTAAATTTATTATGGTATATAGTATGGAAGAAGTAAAGACTTCAATTTCATAGAATATACTAATGGATATTGGGTAGGTAGGTTCGAAGAGTACAAGCAATGAAACATTCATTTTGGGCAACTTTTTGGTGTCTCGGGCAAGAAAAAATAAAAACTCATTTATATCTCTACAATTAAGGCTAAGTGTATAACATAGTTACTTTTTGTACTCGGATCCTTTGGATGAAGAACAAACTCAATGATATCAAGTCTAAATTTGATGATATTGTTCCAATAATGTGTGACAATACTGGTGTGATAAGTATTTCTGAGAACCTTATTATGAATTGAAAAATGAAGAAAATTCCAATTAATTGTCACTTGAGATATCACGTTGTAGACCATGTTGTTAGGTTTGAATATGTTTCCACTAATGAGAAAATTGCATATATCCTTACCAAAGCATTTTCTATAAAACCATTCGAATATCTGATATAATAATTGGGAGTGATATATCCCTTAGTAAACTAACTTCGTTGGTATTGGGACTAGAAGCTACTCCTCAACTAGGGAAATCCAAGAAGTATACTACGGGAGAAGACATAAGATATTAATGGGTTATGTATATATGGTAATAGGTTAAAGAGAATTTATGTACTTCTAGAGTATGGAAATTGCTCAGGGGGGAAAGTGTTGCATCAGAGGAAGTTTCAACCTAAAAAATACCATGAAATTTTCATTTAATTTCAATGTCATAATATGTAAACCAATCAAAATAATTCGAATTTCAAATGAGGTACACGCTCTAAATAGTTTAAATTGAAAAATTTAGGTATCCATGATTTAATTATCAATTTGGGTATAGAAATAATTTATTATTAATTTGGGTATTTGTGAAATATTTTGTTAATAGTATTTAACTATCTCACCCATATGAATTAAAATATTGAAAAAATTATTAAGGCACTGTAAATATTGATATTAGTGAAAAAATATAAATTAGAAATGATGGTCCATTTGACATCAATAACCATGCCCCAAAAAAATAGTAACAAAATATGAATTAAAATGTCGGTCCATTTAACATTTATAACCATGCCCTAAAACACATGAAAACAATAGTAACATAATTATTTTCTTAAAAAGGAATAGTAACATTTACCAAATTGTTTCTTAAAAAAATTGTTATATTTACTCCTTTTTTGAAATAGTAATATTTGCCAGTTACTTTCTTTCTCTTTTAAGCATCAAACAATTTTTTTCAAATCTATTATTTTCAAACTCATGTATATTATTTTCAAACTGGGATAAAAGTTTATTGTCATTGTATGTTGCTCTTCTGCAATTTGGATGACTTTTTTGAAAAAAACTAAATTTCTATTTTCATTTTATGGTTCTCTTTTGTAATTTGCATCATCATGTGGGAAAAAATAATTTTTTACTGCAATTCTAGTTAGCATTTCGGAAACAATAAAATTTCTACAAGGAAATATGAAGTAAGCTAGGTATTAGTATGTATTCAAACCCTAATTCCATATGGGAAAAAATTAAATCCCATACTCATTGGGTCATCATCACATTGAATTATTTGTCTCTATATGAAGAAGCAACAAAGCCCGTAAGTGAAGTCTCTGGAAAATCAACATATTATATCTTTTATTTTTAGCTATATCACACAAGAAGGCACACATCTAGAGAATAAGTTTTGTTGGTGATAATAATCTAGGCATAGTGTCCACACTCATCTTGAAGTTGAATGAAGAATCTGATGCAAAATAAAGACCAAATTTGATAAAAAAACAAAGTTTCCTAAGGGAAAACACTTGTGAATCTTCCCTGTACAAATCATCTAAGGTAGGTTGAGGTGCCATTTGAGGCTAGATGTCAATCTATATAAGCATTTTACGGTTCATGTTGAAGGTATTCGAGAGGTTTGGAATGGTCTGTAATATATATTATATTATATTATATATATACTATTATATATATATATATTATATCGACTCACCCAACACATTGTGAAGTGATTGTAGAGGGGTTTAAAATCACATTGGAAAGTCTAGTAAAGGCACATTAACAAGTATTGTACTAGTTAGTTCTCTATTACACTAAAATCATTTTCGATGTTCCAATTGAAAGTGATGACTTGTATATTCACATTAAAAAATAAAGCCTCTATCTTACAAGCACTTGCATTTTACTGTCCCCATGTTTTCTTTTTCATGGTAATCTTAAATGGAGAAGTTATTATACTTATGAGACATTGAGCTTCATGAAATTCTGCCATTTTATACAAACAGAGCAAGAGGAGGTTAGCAATGTCCCTCATATGTGTTATATAATTTCTTTAATGGCCTTCTAAACATAACATTGTACTTCATTTCTTAAAGCATTACCCAACTGAAGTAGCCTTTGTCACATGTGGCATGTATCCATTCACTTACTTTTATCCTCATTGATACTTTATTTTAGTAGAAATTGGTCATCATATTTCACATTTGTATGTGGGGTTGTAAATAAAGTTCGATTCATCAAATTATAGAATGAATAGTGACATTCTCGTAGTTTGTCAGAGTGGTACTTAACAACAAAGGTTCAAGCTTTATGTCATCTAATGACACTGACCATGCTTAAAGTACCTCTTGACATATGTTGAACATGTTCTTATTGACATAGTTTGACACAATTTCAATTGACATACTTTAGCATAATTTATATTATTTAGTTGTAGTATTCCTTCTGCCTCATGTTATAATTTTGGTAGTTGATACAAAATTTGTTGGTGTTATCCTCCACAATATCCCAAGGCTGAGAAAGGAGATAGAAAGAGGTAACCTCAGACCAACTTTAGATTTAGCTGCTAGCTCTACCAAACCAAGGAGGCCTCTCTCTATGAGCTCACATCTAATGTTGTCTATAGTGGGAAAATATGTAAGGGTAGCTTTTAGCTCAAGGGTTTTGAAATTTATGATTTTTCTCGATCATGAGTGAAAATCAGGGAACTAGGTTGAAAGATCAAAGGTTTTAGCTGCAAGATATATAAAGGAGTAGGGTAGTTATGCCTTTGTGATACTTTGGGGTTATCGATGTAGTGTAGTGTGGAAAGAAAAGATTAAATGAGCATGGAAAGCATGATTCATTTATCAGATATAGGCACATAAACATGGAATTCTAACAAAATATGAGCTTAAAACTTAAGAATTATGTTTAAAATCTTAGGAAAGTTCTGAAGCATAGATATGAAAAAGGATGAAATTATCATTCATATAAGCTATTAAAAGAATAAAAAGTATCACAAACTCACAACACAAGAATTCATGTTGATAGCTCCAACTGTCCTTTGATTTCTTGTAAAAAGTGATGAAGTACAAGCTCCAAAAGTTCTACTCACTGATGTCCAACAATCAATCTGACTTAAAACTAGATACATATAGAAAAAAAACAACCATCCCCTCACTCAAGGGTCGAAATCCTCATTATAGAATTAGTTTACACAAATATCTCCAACAAATCCTAATGACTAGGGAGGTTAAAAGAAACTCCCAAATTGGCCTTAAACTGATTCATTTCACCATGAACACCTTTAGAAGCATGAATCTAGTATTTTATTACCCTAGAAAGAATAATTACACCTAAATACATCATAATTACATAAATCATAATTAATTACATCAAGAAAACTTGAAACTAGCTGAGCAAACTCATAAAAGTGATTTACAGGAGAAAATGTATTGAAGTTGGCAAAAACATAGCGTGGAACTTGCAAGTGACTTTTTAAGGGTTTTCCATGCTCTAAATCAGGACCTTGATGGCTAATTTTAAATATATGGATGTTGAATTATCATTTGACTAATCATTCTAGTCATTTGGACACTCCATGACAGAGAAAAATGCATTTCCCCAAGACTACTCCTAGAAGTGTAGAAAAAACACAGCGAATATGAAATGTCATCTTGCAGGGAATGTTTGACTACCTTGCTAAGCTCCAAATGCATATTTTGAGGTACCCTTGGAAATATTTGGATTTCTAGTTGTCAATAGAGTACTTAATCATGAAAAATGGCCTCTATAAGCCTAAGAAAAATGTATTCTCCCAAGGTCACTCCAGAAGTGCAACAACCCTCCTGTAGAAACTGTATTTTGGTTATTTCTTCCAAATCATAACACATGTGTATAAACTAAAGGAGGTTTTTTTTCCTTGGTTTATGGTTGACTAAAACCTCTTTCATATTTGTAAAATTCATCCCCATTTGTTCATAAACATACTTTGAAGAAAAATTGTCCCTATATGCAACAAATGATTTGTCTCTTGGAATGATTTCTTGAGAAATGGTGGAGACAAGATGCTATGTGCTGAAATGGGCTCATACCTATAAGTTTTTCCTCCTGTATACATCCTATACTCAATGCGTGTTCTCTCTACATCCATTACGTATAAATGTGAGGAAACCCATTCATATGTGGGCCAATTAACTCACAAAGTGAAAAATTGAAAAGGAGTTGTCTTTAAAGAGACTTTTTGGAATATTTTCCAATGGGTTTTTTTGGTCAAAATCCGGCAGCAATTTATTGAAATCGCAAGTTTGATAGCTAATTTCTGCACAATCAAAGCGTCCCAGGGGTTTTTCGAGGTGCTGAATCCAAATATGCAGTTAAAAAACCATTTTAAATAATACAAATCAAGATTTAACCTCAAATTTTTCCACCATATTCCGTCACCGGAATCTCCAAAAATTCACGCTAAAGACAATGCCAATTGAAAATGTAGTGTGGAAACCCTAGGAGAGTGTTTCACGCCTTCAAACTGAAATTTTCACTTTGCTAAGGTGGTGTTTGCCTTTGACATAGTTGTAATAATCTAAGAATACATCCACCCATTGAATAAAATTTTTGGAGATGTGTTTCAAGCCATCCTTGCAGAGAACATAGAATCCAGATGAAAACATATCGAGCAGGTTAAAAATGCAACGTGAGAGTTTGAGATGCATAATAAGAGTGTGATTTGATGCTAAATGAGCCTTCTAGGCAATGGATGATCAATTGGAATCCCTTGTATATGTAAATGATGAAAAAAATTGTTGGAATGTCTTTAAAACTTACAAAAACACATTTTCTTGTATATGTCAAAGGATGACAGTATACCCTTATTTTTGCAGTAATATCTTCATAAATTTTGTTTGATGGCTTTTATTACCTTTATTTCCTAACATTCTATCTCCATTGGTGTGAATACTTAAGAAACAAAACAATGATGGATCTTTTCTTTGAATTTGGACATGGTAATGACAACACTGGTGAAAACCCTAGACATGGACTTATATGATAACATTTTAACTGATTCATGACCTGTAACACCTTAATGATGACATGACCATGATTAATGGTGATAACCATGAATGTTGAAGGGAGTAGAACTAACCTAGAATCAACAACCAATGATCAATTTTTTTTATTTGGAGACCTACTTAAACCATAAAAAAGCTGACCTAAGACCCTAACAAAAACTTTGAAAGAGCACATTTGATCACTAGTGACTGGCAGGATTGACATACACTAACAATTGGTAGACTTACTTACCTTTGTATCTTTATTACAGTGAAATGGGTACTCATAGATCTTCAGGAAAGTTGGAAACTATTATATTTGAGATTGTAGAGGATGAAATGGGTAATGTCATCCCATTTCACATGTCCATTGGATCTTTAGTTACCTCAGCTCCATCAAGGAATCGAGTTTGGGCTAAAAGAAGAATTCCATATGATTTAAAATATCATTGGAAAGGTGTAGTAAAGTCATTTAAGAGTATCCAAAGGGGTGAAAAAGTGGAAAACATGCTCATAGCTCATGTGTATGAGCACAAGGACATCCTCAAAGATTATTTTTCCCAACGACAAAATCTTCCTCAAATAGGACTAAATTGTAAGGATCTTCCTTTTATAATCTTTGTAGAATTCTTCCAATTTTTGTTAATGTATTAAAATATGAGTCCCATATGTTAAAATGGATGCTTAATGTGATTCATATTTTTCATGTGTGGGTTTGTGTATTTATTAATTTGAATAATGAAAACCTATGGAAAGTATTACCAATATTTCTAAGTGATTTCCTTTCAAAAATAGAGGAGTTACTCAATGGGGTAAAGAACGTTGCATAATTTAGAGAAGAAGGGGCTTGGTTTTACAAGTATTATTACTTTCATCCAGGTGGTAGAAAAGTTGGACATATTGAAGAATCCAAGTTACCCATGCTTCATGAAATGTGCTTACCAAATTCTAGTCCAACATTAATTGAGTGCATCCGTTAAAAACTAGTCCTCAAGATTCAATCTGGTATGTAGGAGAAGGGTGGTGCATGTGATCATTTTGGTATACACTAACCATTTTTTCTTTTTACTAAAGCATTCAAAATTAGAAATTGATTCAAATGGCTTAGAAAACATATGTTTGCACAGACCTTCAAACATGTTATTATCTAAATATTTTACTCTGGATGGGGTACAAGATTACATATTGTGAATGGAGAGCAATTAAAATGCATGTTGAGTGTAGAGACGCTTCATTTTAGGTAATGTTTGATAATTTTCCTTTTTCCTTTTATTTATTTTCACAAGGTTTTATATAACATTATAATTATTTGTTCAACCATGATTGTAACCTCCATATATTCACTAAAAATGCAAACTCTGTACTTTTCTTTGAAATTTCGACGGTTTGAGCAAATAAAGGATAATGGAAATTCGAATTAGATGCCAATAAAGAAATAAAACAATGATGGCACCCATTTTTCTCTAACATCCATTGATGTTTTTAAGGATGGTGCACATTTCAAAACACTGTCCATGGAATAAAACTAAACTTTGTTTGAAGTTAAAAGACATATTGAATTCAAAGAGGAGTCAAGCTCCAAGGATGACTTCTATTTTATTTACAATGGAAAAAGGGTGAGGAAATTTTATATTGTATTGATCACGTGTGTTAATTTTATAAAAATAGTTTCTTACTCACATATTAATGATTTCGTCTTGCTAGATTGGTAAAAGGCGAGAGAATAGTATAATGTCCAAAACTTGCATTCATCCCCATAAATTAGAAGTTCAAGGAATGTGACACAAAGTGATACTATGACTATCAATTTTCTCAATGATATAGTAAACCACCATATATGGTCATAGATGTTTTTTAAGATTAGTTATAGTTGGAATTCTCTAACCATTAAACAGGATGGCTTACATATGGATTCCTATTTTTTCAAAATAAACTTTTGGCATATTGTAAAAAATATCGAAGAGAATATTTGTATTGAATATGAATGGAATAATCCCTCTATTGAAAAATTTGCTCATTTTCATTATGATTTCTTCTTTTCATGTGTTCTTCTAGGGTGATTTACTAAGAATCTAATTTCACTGTCATGTTTAATTATCTAGTTGTTCAACATGATGCCTTACATATGGATTCTTATTTTTTCAAAATAATTTTTTGACAAATTGTAAAAAGGCCCTAATAAATACTTTTGTTGAATATGAATGGAATAATCCCTCCATTGAAAAATTTGTTCATTGCCATTATAATTTTTTCTTTTCATGTATTATTGCATTGTGATTTTATATGAATTGTTATGCTTATAAAAGTGAGAGTGTACCAATGGAGATACATTTACTCACATGAAAAAAATCCTCATTTAATAAATTTTTTTAACTTATTTTTTTTAATTTTTGGACAAGGAAAGTCGTTTTGTCTCAATTTCTCTTCTTCATTAGAAAATCCAAAAATTGTTTGGTAGATTCTCTTCAATTTACATAATAAATGGTGTAACTACTAGTTACAATACAATATAATATGATCCAAATGTGTTGAACTCCTTTTTTTCGACATCTTTGACATGTAGTGAGTACAATATATTGTGATGACAAATGTTTTTGTAAAGAGACCATAAATGAACCTAAAGAGCCACCTCCACCACGTATACTTTGAGGTGGAATAAATGTCAACCATAATATGAATAAATGTAGAAATGGATGCAGAATGTCTAGAAAAATCCAACTACTATATAGTTATTTCTCTATCATGTCTTTATTTCCTTCTGTTCTCTCTAACCTACCCTTGCCAAATCTTTTGAAGAGAATTCTAATAGATGGGAAGATGGACATAGATTGTAGTGCAAAACATTCATTTCATTTGTAGGTGTTTTGTATAAAAAATATTTAAATGTATTTTGGAGCTACTTATGAAACTGAAATTCATGGTAGTTTATAAATTTTAATGTACCTATGTGCTCATTGGTGGTTGTTTTACTCATATGGTATATTGAATTTTTTGGTATTGGACATTACAACATGCAATCATATCCAAAAATGAAATTTATAGATTTGAATTTCATAGTCTAGCTTTCCAGAGAGCCTCTAATGACTTTTGTTTGTGGTGTGTACAATTAGCTCCATGTATAATCCACTGATTGTGTTGAGGTTTTTGTAGTGTCGCATGTGCATATTAGTTGATGGTGCTACAAGTTTACTGTGCTTTTTTGCAATAAAGAAATATTTCATTGTATGCCAGTATGTTTTCTGTAATTTGTATGTTGTAGTGTTGCCATTTATTTTATTATTATTATTGGAACCTATGAATTTTTTCTATGATCCCCCTCATAGTGTACCATTGATGTAGGACCTATATGATTCTTGGTATTATGTAATATGCTTGATCTAGGAGGATCCCAAAAGACCAAATTTTTGAAGTCATCAAATCTCAGTGAAACCTATCACAAATCAAAGAGCTTGTCATTTTAAACCCAAAGGTGTGAACAACACCTCAATCTGACACCACATGTGAAAGTTATTTCCATATGAATTTTTGGGGCAATAGTGAAAAATTTGTAGGTGGTTTTCCACGTGGCACTCCCATAGGTCATCACACGGAAGTACGGATAACATATGATCGAATTTATTAGGCTAATATAGTGGTGACACTTAGAAATCTCGGGTTGGCCATATGAGGTCCAACCCAAGGGAAGAACATGGCCCAATCATGAGGTGCCATGTGGCACCCTGTGAGTGGTCAATTGGGCCTCAACTGTGCCAACTTTAACTGGGATTTTGTTTACAATAAAATTTAGTGCTTCCACTAATTCTCGTGGTCAGTTTAGCGAACAGGGGACATTTTAGTGGATTAGGTTAGAGGTCAACTAAATAGGGTTGGCAGGCAACCATTTCGGTGGACACCCTAAACTCTAGTTTAAATTTAGCGGGTGCAAGTTGGCATAATAGAGTCATATTTAGTAGCAAAAAACCAAAAATTTCCACTGTAAGAGAATCAGGTTGGCGTGGCAACAACTTGAATAACCCAACAAACCCCTCCCAACTTCTAATATTTTTGTATATAAGAAAACACAATAAGTGGGGCTGGTCATGGGGTTCCCCTAACTAACACGCCTTTCAACTTCTCCTTACAACATTGGGAAAATGATCCTCCTTTCTAATTAACACCCAAAAAATTATATATAGGCCCATTTCATTTGGTAGATGGGAGAAGGTCAATCAATGTAACCAACCCTTTGGAATGTTGCAATCAGTATCACACGATGGGAACCCTAAACTTGTCATGCATTATGAAAGAATTCAAAGGTAATATTTTGTTAGAATATTCTAGGAATATTGCGCAAATTGTCTGCAAAGAATCTAAAAGATTCCCTAGAGAATCAGATTGGCTAGTGATAAAAATTTGTCATATTTATACTTAAATTTCATTATTTTTTCCCAAAAATATGATGGTGCAATCCATTTTCTAATCTGAGCGTCCCATTTTCATGTCACTCGAGATTTTGAGGTAAAATATGTATTTTCACCATGTACTCATTTGATATTTTCTGAGATGAATAAAGCTTCCTCCTCAATATTGAATAAGGGCCCAAAGACATAGTCCACACTAGAAGAACCCCGTAATCAAAATTTTATGTTCATTATCTTATGGTTTCCTTTATGTTTCCTCTTCTCTATGTGTTTTTGTGCATGGTTTGTACATGTTCCCTCATGAAATTTTGAATACATCATATAATAAAATAACTTGGTTAATTCCGGTATCTAAGAGATTTAAGATGAAGTATGGTATCAAAGAGGTCTTCTTGCTGATGTGAATTGTGAGTGTGTATGATAACCAAGGAAAAAATGAAATAGGGAGATGGAAAACTTAAGTCCTTTGATTCAAATATTAGGCATGGAACTCAAAGAAGGAAAATGGTAGATGATGATGTTCATATAAATAATGAGTAAATTTTTTGTAAAGACTTCTACAGCATGGAAAATAAGATAGATAAATGGATGATGAGAGGAAATGGGTCAAGAAGGTAGGGAAGAAAGGAAGAGAAAGTAGAGGAAAATGCTTGAGCGAATGAGGAAAATAAGGAGAACCTATTCAACCTCCATCTCCATATCCTAGTGAGATATCCTCTTCTCCGTCATCTCATTCTCATAATTCCAATAGAACATAAAAATGCTTTTAAAAATCCTTATTTTAAGTTGGCTGTGAAATTTGATTTTCCTATGTTTAATAGAGAATCTGATCTAAGTGGATATTGGTGGCCACCCTCCTATTCCATCAAGACCTCCAATTAATTTCATAAATTTCCTTGTTTATAGCACCACTTATTATTTTTAGCAGTTTTTTGGGTCCTAAAACTTCCGAAGCAATTTTGACCCCCTAAATGACGTTTTCTTAAGGCCACAACAAGATCGTTTCCTTAGGTAGGGGTTTGTGGAAAACCTTGTAGTACTCAGAGGGATATTTGCAACAAGGTATCATACACACAAAACAGAGATAATACGACCAAGTTACGATCCCGAGGAGTTGGTTTCCCAACTAACGCCAATGGGGCCTACAAAATCTTGGCATTCCATCTTCTAAGGTTACGTTTTTGGTTATTTAAGGTTTTCCTTTATCGTTCAATAATAGAAAGGCCCTTGAGCCTCATTGTAACACAGTTTAGAGGAATTTAGTGAGCACATCTCTTCTCATAGATAAGTTACCATCACCCCAACTAGTTTATTTCCATTTCTATTTGTAAGTATATTTTAATTCTTTGATATTAATGAAATGAAGTTTTATTTCTCCTACATGTTTTTGTTTATGTGTATATCTATTATTTCTTTTGTTTGTTCAAAATTCTGGATCAATTGTATCAGAGCAGTCTGAGCTCTTTCTCTATTTTTCTTTGCATGTCCCCAATGAGGTTAGGGTATAAGGAGTTAGGGCTCGAGCTGGTTGAAAATTTACAAGACCAACCTTAAAAACCCTGATGGCCTCCCATGGCGGAAGAAAGGAAAGACGAGGGGGCATGAGATCCTTTAAAAATATTTCTTGAGGAAGCCCTTGACTAAGAAAGAGATGTGGCAATGGATAACATTTCTCAAATCTTTTGGTAGATACCCATAAGTGATGCATCTTCATCCAACACCCACTCTGGAGGTGCCACTCCTTTTAAGGTACAAGTTAACATTGATATTCCCATATTTAAGGGTGAGATCACTGCAAACATCATAGATACATGGTTAGATCTATTGGAAGGATTTTTTTTAGTAAATTACTTTTCAAATCGGGAAAAGATTACTTTTGGACTCCTCAAAGTCGCCGCACATGTCAAGGACTAGTTGAAAACCTGTCGTGAGCAAAAGGATGAGATGGAATCCTCACTGTTTTCAGTCGCATCCACTTGAAATTATTTCTTAGATTCCATCAAGGAATGATGTTATCCTATAAGGAGCTATGAAGATCAATACATAAAGTGGACCACATTGCGGCAAGCAAGGGACCAAGATATGCTAGAGTTCACAAATTTTTTCCGTACCCTTTACACAAAGTTGGATATCAAGGTACCTGAGTGGAATTTGGTACTAAGTTACCATGAATGTCTACAGAAGTACATCTAGGATGAGGTGGATTTCTCATACATCTTCTCGCTTGGTGTTGCCTATCGATATGCTATTAAGATCAAGAATAAATTAAAATAGAGGAAATGAGACTTTCGATTTGTGAATCTGAAGCAAAGGAAAGGCACCCCAAAACACAAAAAAAGGATAAAGTGAAGGCATGGTGATTGAGGACAACCCATTGAATCCATAAGAAAATAGCAACACCATGAAGACAAACAAGGATAGAGGGAAATAATGTGAGTTCCATAAGAGCCCCGCTCACAACGCAAATGAGTTTCAAGCCGAGCAGTCATTGGTGGTCGAGCTAAAGGCTTCCAAACCAAATGCATGCTCTGAATCTAATTCCGAAAATGACAAGTGGTATGACAAAGGGAAGCATATTACTGGTATAGAGCCTAGTGCCGCCATTTCCACCATAAAGATCCAAAAGGATGAGCCTGTAGATCCATAGCAAGGGGAGGGATTATTTCACTCAGAAATGTGGGTGAAGTGTTGTTCACTCTAGTTCATTGTTGATAGAAAAAGCCAAAATAACCTCATTTTAGTAGATTTTGTGAAGTGGCTGGGCCTAGTGACCACACCAAACCTATAGCTTCACCAAGGGAAATGTGTCTATATCAATCAACAGTGTCGCCATACCTACAACATCAAGCCCTTCATAAATTATGTACTGTGTGATGTCGGTCCTTTTTATGTTTGTGATTTATTATTAGGCCAACCACACTTGTGGAAGTGGAATGTTATGTATGAGTCTAGGACTTACCCTATTATAATTATTTTGGGCAATAACTTGTACAGGATATCATAGGTAGCATCACCTATCTTCATTTCTTTTATCATTACGAGGTAATACAGAACGATCATTTCCCATAACAAGAAATTTGTTTTCCCTATGATCTGCCTTCATGACAAGAATAATATTCTATCCACTACCTCGAGATAGGGCTCCTCTCGACCTGGAAACAATAGATGGATCAGATAGTGGAGGAGTACAAGGACATTTTCACCTCACCCACAATGGTACCTCTACACTATCAAGTCAAGCACTCCATTGCTATGACCGTGGGCACGCCACTACCCAATGGACTGACCTATAAACGCTTTGTTTTGGAGAATGATGAAGTCAACAGGGAAATTGAGGAGTTGTTGTAAAAACAGCACATTGGTCCAACTTCATCAGCCTGTGGGAGCCCAATCACGTTGGTACACAATAACGACATGACCTAGAGACTTTTTATTGACTATTGGGCATTGAATAAGGTCACTGTCTAGAATAGTTGTCCAATCCCATGGATTGATGACATTATGGAACAGATCAAGGGGGACAAATATTTTAGCAAGATTGACATGAATTATGGTTATCACCAACTACTGATCAAACCATCCGATGTATGGAAGAGTGCTTTCAAATCTAAGGAGGGCATTTACGAATGGTTGGTCATGCCTTTCAGGTTGACAAGTTCCCCAACAACCTTCATGAGGTTTATGGAAGGCAGATTGTGACCCTTTACTAACTCATTTGTGGTGATGTATTTGGATGACATTGTAACCTTTAGCTAGAGTTGGGAAGAGACCTCCACCATATGAGACAAGTTCTCCAAACCCTGCGAAAACACAAGTTGTGTGAAAATTTGGAGAAATACAATTTTGGTATGACCCAAGTTCAATATCTAGGGTACATCATTGATGAAGGGGTGCACACGTGGACCCATCCAAGATACAATTCATTCGAGATTGACCAACACTAACTAATCTAACAGAGATCCACAATTTTTCGGGTCTTTCCAAATTCTATTGCAAGTCCATGCTAGGGTTTTGTCATATCACTTGGCTTTTGAGTCAAGTCACTGAGGAAGGAGTGATAACAAAGTTAGTTTAGTATGAATGACAACAAAAGGTGTTTTCTGAGTTGAAACATCGCCTCTGATCTACACCAACACTCACATTACCAGACGTAAAACAACCTTTTGAGATCAAGATAGATGCCTCTGACTATGCTATTGGTGTAGTTCTTACTCAATAGGGGCATCAAGGGGCATATCGTAATGAGACACTTTCCAACAAAGTCTGAAAGTAAACCACCTAAGGCAAAGAGATTCTTTAGATTGTATAGGCCTATATATAATGGAGGAATTACATTCTGGGGAATGAAATGGTCATCCACATAAACCACCAACCCTTATAGTTCATACATACACACAGGAAGTTGCAGAACAATCGCCATCAGAAATGGTCAACATACCTACAAAAATTCCATTTTAACATAAAGTATAAGGAGGACAACACCAATAATGTTACAAACTACCTCAACTAACCGTCGTTCATGGCACTGACCACTGTACTCAACTCTTTTGGGAACGAGACTGTGGGGTTGTCGCATGTTTACAAGGGTGATCTGAAATTCGGCAAGACATACCAAATGCTCCTATAAGGTAGGAAAGTTCTAAATTTGCTCCTCAAGGATGCACTTTTATGCAAGCTAGGACACCTTTGTGTTCCTTCAAGTGCGCATGCCAAGATGATTTGGGAGGCTCACTACAGTTGGCTCACTAGACATTCCATGGTAGAGAAAATAGTGGTAGTGCTATAGAAGTATTTTTATTGGATGAACCTTTGACAGGATGTTTGGAAGTACATCCAATCCGGTAATTCCTATGCCATTTCCAAACTAACTATTAATAGGAAAGGCCTACATACTCCTCTTCCTACACCTAGCCAATGCTGGAAATCTATCTCCATGGATTACATGTCAAGCCTTCCTTCTACTAAGCATGGAAACAATCATCGGTAGATTCTCTAAGATGGCCATTCTCGCGGCTTGCAAGAAGAGTATCACACCATAAGCCACTACTAAGCTCTTCTTTGAATGAGTGTGGGTATACATTGGGATCCCACAATCCATAATCATAGATCTGAACAGTAGGTTCCTAGGTATATTTTGGTTAATTCTCTAGTCGATGTTTGATACCAAGCTCGCTAATTCCATGGCTTTCCACCCCAAAAATTATGTCCAAACAAAGGTCGTCAACAAGATGATCATACACATTATACGCATGTACAACTCGAAGAATCCATGAACATGGTATTAAATCCTCCCTTATGCCATCACAACTACAATAGAACTCGCCATATCTAAACTGGACATAACCCATTTAAGGTGGGATTAGGATTCTAGCCACTATCTCCCTTTGATGTGGCCATACCATTTGCAGATACTCAATTAGACTCAACCAATGTCTAGTCCGAAGCTGACAGGGCTAATAACTTCAATAAGCGCATTCAACAAATCCACCCTTAGGTCCATGTCAGATTGGACATATTCAATGCTAAGTAAAAACGTCATGATCAACAACAGATCCCTCACAAGTTCACAAGTGGGTGATAAAGTTTGGCTACATATATAGAAAGAACACCTCTATTAGCCCCATCGCAAGCCTTTCTCACTCTGATATAGGCCATACACCATTACCAAGGCTTAGGGGATAATGAAATGGAGCTCATAATTCCACCATTCCTTGGCCTGCACCTAGTATTCAATGTAGACCACCTTTAGCCATACTTTCCACCATTGTTGGACACATACAACATTGCAGCGCAACTCACACCAACAAAGTTAAAATGATTCTACATGGAACATGCTACAATTTATCAGATAATTGAAAAAAAAATCGAGAAAAACTCCAACAGAGGATTCAACCAGATCAATTTCTCAAAGCAAGCCAACTCCTTCATTAGCGCAACTAGTTCATGAGGTACCAGGTTCAATAGAAATTTCCTCACCTCATGGAGGCTATACACATAATGGGGATAATATATTCATTAGGGAGGAGGACTGATGCAGGCGGGTATTGGCTACCGCCCACCTATTCCACATATAGCTCTAATTGGTTTCATCAAATTCCTTGTTTATAGTAGCATTTACTATTTTTAGCAGTTTTTTGGGTCCAAAATGTTTTAGCAGTTTTGACCCACTAAACAACGCTTTTTCGAGGGTCCCAGTAGGCAAACATTCATAAGTAGGGGCCTATGCGAAATCCTATAGTAACCAGAGAGATATTTCCAACAAGGTATCATACGAACCAAACAAAGATAATATGACCAAGTTACGACCACAGATGTTGGTTGCCCAATTAACCTAGACAAGGCCCACAAACTCTTAACATTCCATCTCCCGAGGTTAGGTTTTTAGTTTTTTAGGGTTTCACCTTGTTCTCCAATAATAAAAAATCTCTTCAATCTCATTGTAACATAGATTAGAGGCATGTAACCTCCATATCTCTTTTGAGAGATAAGCTAGGATCACCCAAGCTAGTTTATTTCCATTTATGTATGTAAGCATATTTCAATTCTTTGATATTAATGAAAAGAATTTTTATTTTTGTTGCATATCTATGTTTATGCATATATATATGTATCTTGTTGCATTCTTGTATAAGCTTGGAGCATAATATAATGCAAAAAAACTAAATAATTGGGTCATAGAAATTGAAGTGTATTACTGGACTCAACAAATCAAAGAGGATGAGGTGAAGATCTAGCTAGCATCTCTTTGTCTAGCAAGCACCACACTCATATGGTAGGAGAGAAAACTTTTAAAAGGGAGAAAACATATGGGTAAACTCATATCTTCCTACTTTGATTTTTTTCTATTTTAAGAGGGTAATTTTATCCATTAGCAAATTGGCAGAAAGAGATAATAGAATGGCAACATTTGAAACAAGCTAAAGCTCAAGATGTTGAAAGTTCTTCAAAGGAATTTAGGAAGCAGGATTTGGCATTGGACATTCATTTAGATTGACCTAATAATTTGATGAAGTATATTTTTTCTTTACACAATTATTTGTGGCATTATTTATTATTGTTTGAACCGATTAATCTTGATTCAACTAGTGTGTACGTCATTCACCTTGAAATAAGGAGAAACTATGACTGAGATATTTGTGCAAATAAGAAAACAAAGAAAAATAAAAAGGAAGAAAATATTTCTTGCACTCATTGCAAGAGATAAGGACATGATGAGGAGCATTGCAGGAAATGCATCCACAATTGAAGACAAATAGGAATGGATTGTAAGCATTGTATTGTTGGCATTGATGTCACCAGGGTCTTGGTTTTGTTCATCATATGCCTTATGTCTACTTGATGATGAATAGTCCTCCTCATGACATGTGAATACTACTTCGTTTGATGGTCTTGTTGGTTGGCATTAATGTCAACTTGGACATGGCATGACTTAGGGGGGTGATTTGGACGATGTGTAAGATGTTACTATTGCAAGTGGTGGATTGCTTCTTCAACTCATACATATGCTTCTACATGTTATCGAAGCATTGGAGTTTCTGCTACATGTGTTGACATGTTGTTGCATGTGCTTGATATGTTGCTACAAGTGTTGGAGGTGACTTGGCTTGGTTTATATTAGATGTTTTGGAGCTGAGTTTTTTTCAGTTTTGTTTGAGCATTTTCTTTGTGTTCCTTTCACATCTTTCATATTTCATGAGTAGAGTATTACCATGGCACAAGTATTCTTGGTATTAGCATTACCATGGTATTGGTGTGTGTGTGTGGAGTAGGTTAGCATGTGATATTACCTTGGCGAACATACTCTTGGTATTGACATAGTCATGGTATTTTCTCATGGTATTCTTTTGGAGATTACCATGGTATAGGAGTGTCTAGTATTGGCATAACCATGGTATTTACATGTGGTATTGACTTGGAGATTGCCATGGTACAAGGGTCTGTGGTATTGGAATAACCATGGTATCTACTTGTGGTGTTGACTTGGAGATTACCATGGTAGGGGCATTCAAAGTATTGGAATAACCATGGTATTTACCTATCATATTGACTTGGATATTACCATGGTACAGGGGTCCATGGTATTGGCATAGACATGATACTTATCTATGGTAATGAAATGGACATTACCATGGTACAGTTGTCCCTAGTATTGGCATAGCCATGGTATTTACATGTGGTATTTATTAGAAGATTACCATGGTACAAGTGTCCTATGTATTGAAATAACCATGGTATTTTATCCTCGTATTGGTTTGGAGATAATTTTGCATGTACGAAAAAATAAAAAAAGGAAAAATTACTGAGTTTTTTTTCATTTGCTATTTTTTCTTTTTACTGATGCGTGAGTAAGTAAGGAAAAGTGTGTGAGAGAAAAGAATATTGTGTGAAAGATGTGTGCATTGTATGATGCAGAATTTTCAAAGCAGTTTACAGGTGTTGTGGCAAATATTCAATGCTTATGTTAGCCAGCATATTATGTAGAGAATGTGGAGATAAACTAATGATTGTTTGTAGTTATTTTGGACATTGGTAGAAGTTAGTTGTATGCAGTAGTTGTTTGTGAGCAGATTTATTTTTGTAGATAAAGTTTTTGTGGATACATTTTGCAGATTATTTTATGCACCGTTGGTGTTGATTCACTGAGAGTTCATCTAAGAACGAAAGTTGTTTTTTTGTGGAGCCCGTTGGGATGGGGTCCCCTAGGATTTTTTTTTTAAATATTGTAAGTCTCCACATTTTGAGGAGTGGAGCATGAGGAGCACAAGTCAAATATGAGTCAAGGGGTTTTAGAAAGGTCAAAACCCCTTATATTTTGGTATTGTTTTGAGATCCACCCATGGGTTGTAGACCATGGTATTCTAATAGTGAGGGATATATAAAGATATGTATTAGCAAGTCTAAGGAAATTAAGTACTTCATGGTGATATGATTTTGGGTCTGTAATTGTATATCTTCCTATGTTTTGGGTGAAGGGGAAGGTTCCTACAGCTGAGTGCACAGAGACCTTGGTAATTCCGCAGCCGGGTGTGCAGGCCCCTCTAGCTGTGTGTGCACGGTCTGGAAGAGTTGTAAAAGAATATATGAAGTAATAGAAACATATTTGGAACAAAATTGTGTTTATTTTTATGCACTGTGTATTTTCTCTATTTACATGCCACTAAATGATATTTGTTTGTATTGTATCTTAATTACTCCATGAAGATCTCGATTAACTACTAGATGTGTGTTTATGCATGATTATATAGTTACATGAAGCTTATAACTTTATTTAACTAGAAGTCATCTAAGTCTCATGAATAATGGTTTGCAAAGGTCAAATTGGAACTAAAAGTGTAGAAAGCACCTTAAACCACATCACATAGCCTTCTGGATCTAGAAGCCTAGTTCTAGCATCCCTCAAAATTGCCTCAGGTGACACTGCAACATGCACTAAGTGGGTTAGTGCTGGAAGGGATGATAGTGTAGGTTTTATTAGTTAGCATAGATAAATATGAACCTTGGTCGAAGCCCCTCAGTCCAAAAAATCGTTCCATTGTTGGGACCAAGATCTATCTGAGAAATGTGTGATTTGGCATAAGTGGATACTGACTAAGAAGAAGATTGAGAAGTGGATAGATCGAAATATGCATGAGATTGTAGGAAAGGAGAATAGAATTCCACAGTAATCGAAAGAGAAGTGGTTACAAAGGTATCTTTACACAAAAGTATAAGAAGTTTTCTTTTTATCATTCCCTTACGAGTTATACAAGTGGTTGTCCAAATCAGCAGATAGAAAACCTACATGTAACTGCATCAATCCCATTGTGTGGACTCTAGAACTCATTAGATGCCTTCAAAGATATGATTAGAAGGTTGCAAGAGTTGTTGATTATTATATTGATAGTATCTTGGGTGATTTCATCACTGAATTTTCAATAGATACATTTGTGTCTTATAGAAAAGTTGAACGATGATTCTTCAAGGGTCCGAGAGGTATGTACCTGAAATCGCTAAAAATTGGGATTAAAATGATTTTGTGCAAAAATAAGATGATTCCTTTACCCTAATGTTTAAGAGAGGCCAAACTATATCCATGCGAAGGGGAAAATGATTCAGGGTAGATGAAGAAAAATTTGTCGAAAGTGAATACAGTCCCTTATTGGAGGAATTTAAAAGTGAAGAAGAGCGAAGTAGCCCTAGTACAGCCAAAGGTGTGGTGTAGACTATAGGTCAGTTTACTTATGGAATTCAACATCCCACCACTCCACCTTAACCTCCAAATCATACATCTACACCTCCACCTCCACCTCCACTATTTAATATAGCAAATTCGACAAAAATGCTTGTATTCAAGGGTCAAGGATGAGAGGATCCTGAACAGTTTTGGTTCGCTGCAAAAGCTATGTGGAAAGCACAATAGATCAATGATGATGATATAAATAAATCACAATTGGTTACGATTATACAAGATATGACACTTACCGGTCATACCATAGACAACACGACTCACCTGGCTGCTTCATTGGCTAATACGAAGGATCCGTTGAAAGTGAAATTTACAAAGCCGAAGTCGAAAGCTCAGTGTGTGACTGAGATAAAGGAGATTAAGAAAAGGGTTAATGAATTTAGATGGGATATAGATCAACGATTAAAGTGTTTACTAATTCAATCTGACCTTCATATCTTAGATAAACCACAGAGGGACTAGTACATAGCTTCAAGATTACCTCACTTAAGATTACCATTATCTTAGTAGAAGATTGTGTCTCAGGCTAAAGCATTGGAAATCATAATGAAGCTAGAAGCTTCAATAATCCAGGATACAAATGTAGGAGTTCATCAGGTCCAGGAGCAGTTAGCAAGCCTGCATATGGAGTTCTAGCACCTGAAGAAGGGAAAGGAAGTTAGAACAAATATACACTCTGAAGTTTGATGCACAAAATGCAAGGTTAAACTCCATCATTAGGATCAATGCCATGTATTCCGAGATTATATAGCTGTGGGAGGTGCTAACCTACTAAAACCAGAGTCTTCTGATGAACCAAGCACTACTGAAAGTACCAAGTATAGTTTTTGAAAATTTTAGGACTTCATTCAACCAATAATTGCTCCTTATTACAAAAGTTTATAAATTCTCTAAAGAAACTTTTTTTGTAACTTTTGTAAATTAGTTGGTCGGGAAGAGAGGAATTGTCGAAGCTATGAGTTAATGATGGACATCACTCCACTGTATAGGATGCAAGTTGAAAAGCATGTGTAGAATGACCAAGGCTCACCTACAACTTGTGGAGGATTTCAAGGACAGGGAAGAGGACAAGGAGGAGGAGTTGGAAGAGGTCGGGGCCAGATTATTTGTTACAACTATGGAGAAACAAGACACTTTACACGTGACTATTAGAATCCAGCACAACCTTTACGTTTGTATTGATATCAATTTGATAATATTAGATAAAATTTCCTCGTCTTAACAGCGAAGATGTGGGAGAATAAGACTCAAAAACTAACACAGAATATTCAAATGATGAGATCCGAGCCACACGAAGATGATCCCAATGTTAATATATTCACCCAAAGTGGTGTAACAATGGGTGAAGAAAAGGTTGAAGGAAAGCAACCAAAATTAGAGTCATGGTTCTGAAAGGCTGGTGAGAAGAATACTAGGTTTCATTTACATAAATAAAAAGAGACATTCATGGAGGCTAGAAGGAATTTTGTGAGTCCAGGTGCTTCTACATATTTGAACCTAATGCTAATATCCTCGTGAAAGGAGAAACCTGAATATGCTACTGCAACCCAAGAGTCAAATCTCACCATGTTGAAATAATTTTTGCAGACTTGTATGAAGTCACTACAAGATCATAAGCCAGTGGAGGGACTTCAAGATGTCATAGATAAATGCACCATCAAAGATAAGCCATCCCTAGGACAGCACACAGTAAATAAGGTGAACCAAAGCAAGTAAAGAACCAATCAAGGGTTGAGCATGACTATGCAGATCTGTGACTTCGAAATGGATTAGGTCATCCTAGACATGGACACTGATGCTAATGTATTACTGAAGAAGACTTGGGAACATATGGGAAATCCTAATCTTAGTGTTCATCAATTCAGCTAGGCATGGTGAATCAACAAAATACAATTCCAATGGGGTAGCTGTATGGAGTAACTGTAGATGTTGAAGGTGCAAGAGCCATGGCTGATTTTGAAATTATTGAGATCGTCAATGATAGTAATCCATACCCAATATTGCTCGAGATTGATTAGGATTTTGACATGAATACAATCATCAACTTAAGGAAGAGAAGCATGGCATTTGAGAAGAATGAAATTTTGGTAACTGTCATGTTGGATCCAGTTGAAGGTGCACATTACACTAAATCAAACCGTGACTATTATGAAGATGATGACATTTAGCACATTTATCTATTAATTACGTGGGAGGAAGATTGGATCAATCGTGGATCAATCCTATTGTGGATGAAAATATCAATTAGGAAAAGGATATCTCTTGCCAATCAAACTTACATGAAGAGTTATAAAATTGGAAGAATCGATTGCATGTGGTCTCTACACTATGATGCAATCATCTTACAAGATCGCTACGCTATGTATCTACTAAGGTACGTAAATTACTCTATCATGATGGTTTGGGTGCTGTCAATTTATTTCTTGAACATTTTGGAAGATATGTACTAGAGGAACATCGATTCCAGGAATTAGATCTAGCACTAAGAGCTATGCCTGCAAGATGGTGGGCTATGCACTGGGAGAATTTTTTCGACTGGAAGGAATATCATCGAATGATATAATTAAGGTTTGAATACATGAACACCCAACTCACTAAAAAATACGTAGGGAAGGATGATCCATGTGAAAATCTGGAGTGATGGACTAAGGCATGGGGTGAAATGCCTCAACCGTAGTGGGTGCATATTTGTATTCATACCCTAGATGTTATTTCAAAGAATTGGTATTTAGAAACAGAGTTGTGACATGAGACCACTAACTAGGATGAGATGAAAGAAAGCTTCTTGCTCACATTTAGTTTCGAAGATGGGTTCACATGCATTGATGAAGCACTTCAGGAGATTAAAGTAGCAATCTTCCGACCAACCGTCGAACCTATCACATGGGTACAACATGACTGGAGTACACAACTATAGCATGAATTAGAATGTTACAATGAAAGAAGCTCATGAGGATCTATGGAATATTAATATCCCTAAATCAAAGGGACAATGCAAAGTCGAGGGACCTAGTGCAAATATCAATGATATTTCGTAACCAGTGTGTACAAAGCAGGTGAACATTGGCTCAAAGGCAAAACCAAAATTTGTGAACATTGGTGACTATTGGTATGAAGATACAATGGATAAGGTAGTTTAATTGCTACATCGATATCAAGACTTATTTCCAACCAATTTTTCTGACTTGAAGGGCATAGTAGGACATTTGGGGGTCATGAAGATTCATTTAAAACCCGATGCAAAGCCAGTTAACAAGCGTCCATATTGGTTGAAACCCAAATACAAGGAAGAATTATGGGAGGATCTCGATAAAATGCTTGTAGCCAAAATGATTGAACCCATATATGAATCTGAGGGGGTCAGTCCTATGGTGGTCCAAGAGAAGAAAACAAAAGGTGATATCAGGATTTGTGCAGATCTACACAGACCATTCTGTTTTGAAGTACTTGGTCGATAAGCTTGTGTTTAGGGTAAAAATATATAGGTGGTTGATCCTCTTTCAAGAATATGATTTTGAAGTCATAATGAAGCTCAATAGATTGAATGTTGGACCAAACCACCTATCGCAAATCGAAAATGGTGAAGAGCCTGCAAATATTGAGGAAGGATTACTTGACGTACAATTCTTTGTTATCAAGGTTATAGATGAGAATTTTGTAGACATCAATCATTTTTTATCTACTGTCATAGCTCCTGAAGCTTATATGATGCAACAATAGAAGGAACCACTTGTCAGGGTTGCTAATTTTTTTGTGCCACCCACTTTGTTCTCAGAATATACAGACATTACAGATTTTAAGGTCAAGTTCCATCATGTATACATCCACGTCAGGCACGACCTAATGAAGAAATGGATGGTGTTTCCATTTTTGGTCACTGAATATGATATCACGTAGTTACTCCTTAAGTGGTCGACTGACTGTCTTCTTCGCACTAATTATGTCTATGGTATCATGGGGAGTAGTGTTGAAGGCACAATAGGCACCAGTAAACTAGCACAAAAGAGAAAGAAGAAGGTGACCATTGATCTAGAGAAAAATACCATGCAGGAACTAGAGGGCGAGCACGATGAAGAGTCGCTTAGTGAGGAACTAGACCAGTGTACTAAAGACCCCTTTGTAGAACTAAATAATGTTGGTTATCCTTTTATTCTTAAATGACGATAAAAGTTAGGTATGGGAGGTGCATGCAAGAAGAACATGTCTGATAAGACTGTCAATGCAGAGGCCATGGTCCTCATCGAGGGGGACCTTGATGAGATTAGAGACGTTGTTTGATTGTGATAGAAGAAATTTTGGGCCATATTAAAGATCAGTACCAATCCATTTTCTCAAAATTCTAAGCGGGCCTCATAGAGTTACAGTTTCAGGCGAGCCAGGCTCAAGCCAGCCAGTCTGAAGGAGTGCGAAGCCAACAACATCAGGTAGTGTGCAGTCAGTCCCCATCTTAGAGCTTTGCATTGTACCCCTTTCAGATGATGCCTTATATTTGAACGAGACCACAGAATGGGGAAGTGCCCAACTACCCAAAGACATAAGTATTAGCCTCGTGATTCTCCCCCTATCCACACTACATGAGCTACACTAGGGTGTAAAAGATGAGCTAAGGTGTGAGAGAAACAGGCTCTCATGGTGATTAAGCATGTGTAGATCACCACTCAACAAATGTGTGATGAAAATCTCTCCAGCACCATGATGAGGCAGCTACAAGAAGGGAATAGTTGGAGATGGACATTTCAAGACTGTGCAGTGACCTCCTTGATCTCCAGATTTAGTCGAAGGCCTTTTCGGAAGACAAAGTGTAGTAGCTGGTAGATGCATTTAGAGAATGAAAGGTGCAGGTGGATAAATCTTGTTTTGATCTACGACTCAAAATTATTGAGATTCAATTGAAGTTGCAGCCCAGCACACCACGAGAGATCAGAGAGCAAAGCGAGGTTGCCATTAGAATAGACAGGGAAAATCTCGATGTTGTAGTAAAGGAGTGTAGCCAGTTGTTTGAATAAGCTCTAGAACTATTATCTTTGCTAAAGGAGGACCACAGGTGAAGAATATTGAAGTTTCCATTCAACATATGTGGCTACAGTACGATGATATAAAGGAAACAGTGTGCACCGTAGCCCCTATGCCACAATTTGCTTGATTAAAGGAGGGGACATCCTTCTAAAGACAGATTGAGGAGGTGTGGAAGAAGATGAAGATCATCATTGCATGAATGCAACCATGGGAGGAAGAAGTAGGGAAGCTCTCACAAACCATGGACGACATGATTAAGAGTATCTAGCAGACCAACAAACCATTGGCTTAGTAGTAGATGGGCCAACTATGGAAAAGTTGGTAGAAGAAGTGTGACACGTAGCTGTTCAATGCACGAAGGCGCTTCAGCAGGTGAAGTCTTCACTCAATAGCCTAAAAGAAAAGATCCAGAGCATACCAATGGAGTGACTTGAGGAAGAGTTAAATAATTGTGTTGGGGGCCTATTGGGATGGGGTCACCTGGGTCAATTTTGTTAAAATATTGTAATTCTTTGTATTTTGAGGAGTGAAGAACGAGTAGCACAGGTCAAATAAGAATCAAGGGGTCCTAGGAAGGTCAAAACCCCTTATATTTTAGCATTATTTTGAGATCCACCCATGGGTTCCAAACCATTGTATTGTAATAGTGAAGGATATATAAGGAAATAACTTAACAAATCTAAGGAAATTGAGTACTTCATGATGATTTTGGGTCTATAATTGTAGATCTTCCTCTATTTTCGGTGAAGGGGAAGGCTCTTGCAGATGAATGTTTGGGGACCTTGGTAATTCCACAGCTAAGCGTGCGGGTCCCTACAACTATGTGCTTAAGGACTCAAAGAGTTGTAAAGGAAGATTTGAAGTAATAGAAAGATATTTGCAACAAAATTGTGTCTATTTTATGTACTATGTATTTTTTGTATTTACCTTCCACTGAGTGATAATTACCTATATTTTTTCTTAATTACTCCATGAAGATCTAGATCAATCGTTAGATGTTGTTTTCTGCATGATTAGATAGTTACGCTAAGATTATAACTTTCTTTAACTGGAAGTTATCTAATTCTCATGAATAAAGGTTCGTGAAGGTCACTTCTAAACTAAAACTACACAAAGCACATTAAACTACATCACGTGGCCTTCTGGATGCAGAAATCAACTTGTAGCATCTTCTAGATGTAGAATCGTGGTTCTAGCATCCCCCAATATTACCTCAAGTGATATTGTAGGCTGTGCTACACTAGATTTTTTCGACGGGCCTGTAGTGTAGGGTATTATTAGTTAGTATAGCTAACTCTAAACCTAGGTCCAAGCACCCTCAAGCCAACAGAGTCAAGTTTGAAATATTCTTAAATGTGGCTCTAGTTGATCAACAAATCAAGATAGCTTGGTGGAGAAATTATGGGTGTTCCTTGCTGATGGTGGTAAGTAGCTTCACTAGAGGAATTAATATTTTCATAATCTAATGGGTGTTTTTGGCAAGGATTATTGGGGATAGAGGTCTCTAATGGATGGATATTCACAAAGTCTATTTATAATGAGAAACTTCCTTGCTGGAAATAGTCATCTATGATGATGTAAAATGATTTGTTGATTAATAAAATTTGACACAGAGTAGCAGCAGCAACAAGTGTGGTTTTTTCCCGGAGAAGGTTTTCCACTAGAAATATTTATGTTTTTTGTGTCGAACGATTGCATGGTTTTATTTTTGGTTAACGCTCTAATATTTCTTTCTATGTTTCAACTTATGCATGGTTTGAAGTTTAATTAATTTAAGAAAAAATTATAAGTTCCATCACAATTGATTCACACCCCCTCCCTCCAATTAGTGATCTAGTTTCCAATAATTGGTATTGGAGCTGGGCTCTCGAGTGTACCCTGATCATTGGGAGAGTGGATGTTGGAGTTTTTCACATATTTTTGCAATTTTTTCAAAATTGATCAGCAAGGAATTTCAATGCTTCATGTAGGTAAATTTTGCAACTCGGAAGATAAAATTGGATTGAATTTTTTATCTCTTGATGAAAATATTTTACTGTGAGTTGAATATGGCGTTAAAGTTGAATTTAATGATAAAGATAAAGAATTTATTTTGCATGGAATTTCAAGATCTAGTAATATTTATGTGAAACATTGTGAGAGCACAAAAGAGATGTTGGATAGGCTACAAAATTTGTATCCTAGAGGAAATTTTCATTTTTCAGACATAGAGAAAAAGGAAAAGGATTCTACTTTTATTGTTGTTACAAATAAATCCTCCTCACAAGAAGAATATGAAGAAAATGTTGATAGATCAAGCATAAATCAAGCGGAACATAAAGAAAATACCAGTTGCAAAGATGATGAGCAATGAAAAGTTAATAGAATCAGATATTCAAAGGCTCAAGGCTCAAAATAAACACCAATAAATGATGCTACAAATGTTTGGTGAAAAGGAGTGTGAATACAAAGAATAAATTTTATATTTAAAATCTCAATTGAAAGAAGGAATGAAGATTGAAATTTGAATGAGGAAGCAATACAATGAGCTGGAGAATTTGTTACAGAAATTGAAGGATGGAGAAAAATTTGCAAAAGAAGAATTAGAAAGACTCAAAAATAGTGCTCAAGCATCTATAAGAATATCAGAAATTATTGAAGAAACTAGTAGTAGTGAGAAAAATAAGAATCAAGAGCCAGGCAAGAAGCACAATAATAACAAAAGAAGGCCAAAGAAGAAGAATATAATTGGGAATTTTTATTACTATGGAGTTTGTGGCCACATAGCTGCAATGTGCAGGCAAAAGTTCGATCTCGCGACCTTGTTTTGAGGCATGGCAAGAGGCATGAACATTTGAACTTTAGTAGCAATCTGCCAGTTCCTTCATAGCACGAACCTGCATTTTAAGCGCCATGATATAGTCTGCACACTCTTTTAGGAAACTCAGTGTGTCCATTCGCTGCCTTCCCGAAATGAGTACCCTCAGAGTCTGTATGCGATAATCCATGGTTCATTCTACTCCTTTATCGCAATTATCATGTGAAAATAGGCTTGTGATCCTCATAACCCCAAAGTCCTGCCCAGGTTGCCGGCTGCAAGAAATCTTGCGAGCAGCGTTCGGTTTGTAGGGTCTTGCCTTGGTGGAGGCCGATTTTCTTTTGCCATGGGAGTTCCCTCTCCCTCTGGAATTAACAACTAGCCTTTGGCCGTGGGTTTTCCTATTGCTGTAAAGTTACTTGCCGAGGATAGCCTTGCACTACACACTTCGACCCCTTGCTATCATGGCCAGTGACAGATCCACCACCAATTTAACAGCTCGAAATTGAGTGGAGAGCTTGGTCACAAGTCGACGGATTCTCAAACAACCCAGGATGACCACCTGGTGGTTCAAGTATATATGTCGAAAATAGGCCATCCATCCCACCTTTTTCCCGCATCCAAAACGTTGTTCCATATGATGAGTAGATCAACAAATTACGAAACCCTAATCACTAAACAAAGAAAAAGCTTGTTGCACCAACAGATGTGCCTGTGCAGACAGCGGGTCGGAGACAAATATGCATGCATGCGTTAAGCCCGTATTAGGGCTATAAAGAGATGAATTGTCACTCCATGCTCATTTCAATATAAAGGTGGACGCAGGCATACAACTTCCACTCTGACCATACACGATTTATCTTATATCTCATTGCTCTTTTATAAGAAAAAAAACGCTATCTTTCCATTAGAAATAAAAAGAGAGTAAGATGTCCTGTAAATTTTTATAAATTCTCTTATATCTCTCATCTCTATATCTTATTTGTTATACGATTATTTGAATTTTCCTATATTCCTCTATTAACCTCTTTCGTTTGAGATGTCATCTTTTTTTCCATCAACTCCTAAGTGTGATCGAATCATCCAACATTTGTCATTACACCCTATTTATAAGCAACGAAATGTATCTTACCGGGTTCCTTTGAGATTCTTCTTTTTGAGAGGAGGTCGGCGTATTCTAGAAACTCTTTGTATATATGACCCCATGCAATATGTTGGAAAGTCTTCATCCAGTGAGATAAGACAGGAGGATTAACCTCTCTAAATCAAAAATTTCTCAACACCTATCTATTTAGGACCTATAAAGACACTCTAATGAACAACAATTTGACTTCTATTGTTTGTTGCTTGACCCCTTCTCATCAGAAATGGAAAATTTTGCCTCGTTCCAAAATAATGACTGTCCCACATCCACACTTCCTGCGCAGGAAAGCACACCAAAAAACCCCATAGGGAAGACCTTCCCAATGTCCCGATGTCTAATCTTTCTATTTGACGTCTTTCTTTTTGTCATCCCTGATTCTGCAGAATAGGATATTATAACATCTCTAACAACAACGAATTTATAATAAAAGATAATTTCATTCCCACATCTCCAATAGACCATATTATGAAAGATGATAAGGACGAATATAGAAATCGAAAGTTGATCAGTTGATCTAGAAGAACAAACATGCTTTCAGTGTGTGATGTGTCCTAATAAATGCAATACCAATGGCATCCGAAACCCCTTTGCATCAGTAAATGCGCAGCTAAGCCTAAGACGGTCTACATCTTCATCTCCTTGCTTGCACATCAAGCATATACCCAGTCCATTAAAGTCATTTTTTTCACATATTTTTCCAGATAAAGATACAGTCATGAAATGCCCCTTATGTCATTGCTTACTCTTCTAGTAAATGTCATTTGAGAATAGTTTAAAGTCATTATGAAGTAAAACGATTATTTTAAGTTACAATTTTGATAGAAATATTAGAGAGAAGTAAACAATGATCTTGAAGCAAGATTTATGCAAGGTATTAACTAATTAAATTTAAAACAAATATATGTTTTTGATAAATTCTACATGTCAAAACAAAATTTTAGATACCTTCTCAGAGTACAGAAATGATGTTGTATTCAAATGTTACAAAATTTAACCTTCTTTAAACATTTCTTGTTTTAAGATAGCTTTCCCTTATAATACACATTCAATAGTATACATTTCCCAACCACACAATAGTGCCACATATATATCTATGGAAAGAATTGATCTTTAATGGAAAGCTTGTTGGGAATTTTTGATAATTCCAGAAAAGGAAAAGAGAGAACAATGCTTTGTTTTTAACACTCTGTTTTTAACACAGGAAATTAAAAAAAATCATTTGCGGAATACGGTGTTTCAGCAACAGAGCTTCGTCAACAGTGTTTCAGCAACGATGTTTCAGTAACGCTGAAACTAGTGTTTCAACAACACTCTGTTTTTGACGCAGCGAAACAAAAAAAAATATATTTTCTGGTAACATAGTTTCAGGAACGCAAAACAAAAGGGACTTTGTATTCATTAACAATACTTACTCTAATAGAGGGATTACAACAAGGCTACTTCAAAGGCAGTTCAAAAGCATCAAAAGCTTCACTATGTAAATAAAAATTACATTATTGTGTCTACACTACTGTACATTACAGAAAGCAAAATACTTTGTCTCCTCTGAAGAAATCAACACACTGTTTTTGCACTGCTATGTATGCACTTTGCACTACTGTGTCTGCCCTGTTGTGCATATACAAAACAATCTATTTCAACTCAAAAACCTTACATTGTTGTGTGTAAATTTTTCATTCATACATACGCGTTGCTGCGTATTACCAAAAAAAAAACTATATCTCTCTCTCTCTGGTCAGCTCACACTACTAAAAAAAAAACATTACATTTCATATATGGCAACCAAAAAGAAATTGCGTGAACCAAAAAAAAAAACTACTTGAAATTTTAATGACAAGACTAAAAATTAAAACAAGGTATGGAGGGGCTGACGAATAAGTATAATTCTAAAATTTCTGGATGTTGCGGTACATTCATCATGTCCGCAATAAAACCTGGTGTTTATTATTTTTACCAACTATAATAAATTACCACCATTCCGTGAATGACCACCATTTCATAATAAATCACTATGTAATGGTGAATTCAGGCAAGGACTGGAGCTGTAATTGTTTAATGGCAGATACATCATTGCAGGGTATGGCAAAGGACTGGCCCTGCAGTTGAAAATAATATTTCAACACTCCCCTTTAGTTTCAACTGCTGGGTTATCAGTCATACCCAGACATTTTCTTAAAATATCAAAACTTTTTTGTCCCAATGGTTTGGTCAAAATGTCTGCATCCTACTCCTGAGTTCTGCAATGTACTAAAACAATTTCTCCATTACTTACCAATTCCCTGATGTAATGAAACCTTGTGTCAATGTGTTTCGTTCTCTTATGAAACACAGAATTCTTGGATAATGCAATAGCTGAGCTATTGTCACAATAAATCATAGTTCCTTTTGTTTGCTCTTGGCCTAAACTCCTTAACATCCTTCTCATCCAAACTGCTTGACACGCTGTTATTCTAGCTACCACATATTCTGCCTCTACTGTAGATAACGCTACAATAGGTTGTTTTTTAGAAGCCCATGAAATGGACCCTGAACCCATGTGAAAAACATAACCGGATGTGCTTTTCCGATCATCTACACTTCCAACCCAATCACTATCAGAGTATCCAACTAAATCTGAAGATTCTGAAGCAGTATATAAAATGCCAAACCTTTTAGTACCTTTAACATACCTCAGAATTCTTTTTTCTGCCTGCCAGTGTGCTTCTTTTGTCCTCTCCATGAATCTGGAAATTAAACTAACAGCATGCATAATATCCGGCCAAGTTGCAGTCAAATACATGAGGATGCCAACTATGCTCTTGTACAAACTAGGACCAAAATCCTTGCTGCTGTCCTCTTTGTTGAGTTTTAATCCCATCACCGTGGGAGTGATTGTTGCTTTGCTCTCCTACATATTAAATCTTGCCAACACTTCATTAACATATTTTTCTTGTGAGATAAAGATCTCATTTTCATTTTGATCTACTTCTATTCCTAAGAAGTATTTCAGCAAACCCATGTCAGTCATCTCAAATTCCTCTTTCATGACTACTTTTAAATTCTCAATAAGATAATCATCATTACCTGTGAAAATAACATCATCAACATATAACACAATAGTTAGTATTTTACCATCCTTTTCTTTGATGTAGAGGGTAGTTTCTCCCTCACACTTGTCAAATCCATTTTCCAATAGATAGGAATCTATCCTACTGTACCATGCTCTTGGTGCTTGCTTCAGCTCATAAAGAGATTTCTTCAATCTGTACACTTTGTGATATTGGTCTTTCTTATCATAGTTTGGAGGTTGTTCAATGTAAACCTCTTCCATCAACACTCCATTTAGGAACGCTGACTTCACATCCATTTGGTAAACTTTCCACTTGTTTTGTGCTGCTATGGACAACACCGCTCTCACGGTTTCTATTCTAGCAACCGGTGCGAAAGTTTCCTCATAATCTCTCCCATACTGCTGCTTATATCCTTTGACAACAAGTCTTTCCTTGTATCTTTCTATTTTGCCTTCAGCATTACTCTTGGTCTTGTAGACCCATTTAACTCCAATGACTTCCTTTCCTTTTGGTAGTTCAACTAAATCCCATGTCTTTTTTCTTTCTATGGCATTGATCTCCTAATCCATAGCTTCTATCCATTTCCTATCCTTAATAGCATCTTCAAAATGAATAGGGTCATCAACATGACAATATAAAGCAAACAAAGAATTCATACCCTCATTTGTTGCCTCTTGTTCATAAATATCACTTAAATTTCTGAACTTCTTACCTCTTTCATTTGGTGTACAAGTGCTTGAAGAAGCACCTAAATTTCCTCCTTGTGGTGTGTTTGGAGAAGCACTTTCATTTCTCCTCAAGGGTGTCTCTTGCTTCCCTTGTGTTGGTGCTACTGTTTGGGGTGTTTCATCCATCTCCTCATCATCTTCATCATGAGACAAACAATTTTTAACATTCACTATTTTCTCTATGCTTCCATCTCAAGCTTCCTCCTAAATGAACTGAACATCTCTGCTCACAAAAAACTTCTTGGTAGATGGGATATACAACCTGTAAGCTTTGGATTCCTCACTGTATCCAATGAAAATACATTTCTCCCCTTTGTTGTCCAACTTCTTCCTTAGCTGATCT
>APFE030529113.1:110723-126047 GCA_000404065.3 Pinus taeda
TATAAAAAAATTAACGTTTAACCTAAATTTATATCTATAAATTTTGGGCGATTATTTAATTTATATAACTGCAAAGTTAAAAGATATTAAATTTGTAAATTTAATTACAGTGTTAATTTATTTTACGGTCACCACTGCAATGCAATCTACAATATAACATTATAATTTACACAATTAAACTTAAATTTAGTTCTAGAATGTTAAATCCATTTTACATTTAACAATACAATTGACGATGTAGCAATATAATTTCACTAAAATTCATGTCAGTGGATGTAGCCCCACCCAAAGAGAGGAAAGAAAGTCAAAAGTGGCCTTGTTAGATACTTGAAGCAAAAAGAACGCTCCGCAGAGTACTGTTTTGGTGTTTGTAGACTCTCGTTGGAGGGTGTATTTGCGAATGACCATCTTGTACCATGCTTTGAGCTGTATTGACTGAAATCACCGCGACTGAAATGCGACTTATTCCCATTATGATGGACATGTGTTGGAAGAATTATTTACGCCTGTGGTTCTACAAAGAGATATTATGACATGTACTGAAAATAGAGATGAGATATTATGACATGCATTGAAAATAGATATTTTGTACCATGCACTGAAACTGTGTTCAAAGAGGCATCTAGAAGCATAAGTTTGTCATGGTTGAATTATATTAATGATTATAGTTTTAATTGACCATAATTTATTATTATAGTTTTAATTGACCATGATTTATTATAGTTTTAAATAACAATAATTTTTATTATAATTTTAATGGACTATAATTTATTATATTTGTATATACCTCATAAAGTTAGGAAAAATATAATGAGAATAGTTTAGTTATTTTAATTCCTTAGAAAATCAAATCAGTAGACAATGACCCTCACCTAGACAAATTTTGAGTGCCAAACTATAATTATTCAGGATTAGGTAGTGAACAACATATGTCCTGGAAAATGCAACCCTTAATTGGTGAAGTCAATATTGAAACTTCTGAAGGGAATAAGTAAGCAATTTCCAGAGGGAATAAATAAGCATTAAGTTATTATAAAAATAAGAAGACGGAAAAAAGTGTAAATGATAGAGAATCAGGTATGTTACTTGCAGCTTCCCAGTTTGTTTTCAATTTCTCCCTAGTCACCTCTAATCTGAAATTTAGCAATTTCGAGCATTTAAGAAAAACCCTAAGTAGGTAAAGCGTCTCCGCAAGGGTTGTTATGGGAAAGAAAGCAACTTAGCAATTCCCTATAATGTCTCCTCATCCACATCTGACTCAAGAAATAAAGAGTTTTCTCTACTGGCCAACAACCCTGTCGCTCTCCCAAAAGGCTCAATAATTTGAAAATGGGAGTCTCATTCCTACAAACCCCCCTACTGAAAAGCAACACATAGTCAACGTAGATGTGTCAATGAAATAGATCTCCATATTTTGACGCCCTTAATATTATTTTGTTCCTTTTTCACCATAATCATTCTATTTAGGTCTTTAACGACAATTAGAAATAGTAAGTGAGAGATTAGAAATAGTAAGTGAGAGAGTGAACAACCTTGCATCAACCCCAAGAAGCCTTGAAAAAAAACATGCAATTCCATTAATTATAACAAAGAAATTCAGAGAAGTGATACACACCATGATCCACCCCACAAATTCATGAGAGGGGGGGCAATTCCATTAATTATAACAAACATATTCACGGAAGTGATACACACCAGGATCCACCCCACAAATTCATGAGAGGGGGCTATTATGTACAACACAATGTGCAAAAAAGTCCATTCAACACAGTCATATGCCTTAACGAGGTCCAATTTAAGGATTAACGCCTTAAGTGTCTATCTTTTTTGAGTGGAGACACTCTTGTGAAATAGCAATTGCATTGTGGATCTCCGTATTCTCAAGAAATCTGAACTTCTCTAGGCATAAATTTTGTGATAGGTTGTCTCTTAATCGATATGCAATGATCTTTGAGATTAGCTGTAGAACAGATTGCCTAATGAAATAGGACGGAAATCTTTAAAAACAACAGGTTTGGATGTTTTAGGAATTAAAGCAAAAAAAGTAGGATTGAATGTACCAGATACCTTCAAAGTAGTCCTAGATTCCTCCACTATTGGTAACAAATCCCGTCTTATTGGTAACAAATCCCGTCTTATAAGTTCAAAGAAACCAAAAAGTATCCTGTCTCATGAGCTCAAAGAAGAAGGTAAAAGGCTCAACCAGTCCTAGATGTCTCCAACATTCTTAACAAATCCTGTCCCATAAGGTTAAAGAAGAAGATAAAAAGTTCAACTGACAATCCCCAGAAATGGGGTTTTTGTCCTTGGCAAAGGATTTTATGATCCCCATTTCCGATAGAGTAACTTGTCTACCAGTATCTATTAAGTCTTTCATTTTAGAAAGAGCAAGGCAATTTCTGTATCGAGTAGTTTTTTGAATTCTTAGCATCAGAGCCTTCGGATTGAAAACATAGTTGGTTTAATTTGGGAAAGTTCCGAAAACTTGGTTTAGTTTGGGAAAGCTTTACAGTTTTACTGTTAACACCACCTATGTTCACCGGATATCTGTTCTCTCGTTACCCAGTCGGTGAATGTGTTGGAAAGCCAGAGGGAGTGTAAGAAAAAGGAGGGAACCAGAAGAGCGAGCGGAAGGATGCATGTGAAAAGGATTGAAAACAAGACGAATAGGGAAGTCGCGTTTTGTAACGTTCGGCGTGGTTGTTTAATAAAACTTATGAGTTGGCTGCAGTGTTTTCTGAGCTTTCCATAATGCCGATTCCAGAGGGAAGCTGCATAAATTCACCAAAGTCCTGCAATGTATAACCTGTTGTCAACAATACTTTATAGACATAGTTATGGCGATTTAAACGCTTTACCTTTTATATGTTTCACTGCTCTTTCTATCTTTTGACTTCTGTTACCTGATTTGTCAGTATTTGTGACTGTGTGGAATCCATCAATCATTTTCAAAGGTTTTGGGAATATCCGTAGGGGTGCGTGGACGGTGAGATTGAAGCGTCATACAGATTTTGTACTTAATTGGAGGCAACATTTGTTGTACGCTTTTGGAATAACCGTAGGGGTCTGTGGAAGGCGAGACTTATTATGCCGAGTTTGTACGATTAGTACGGAAAGTCTGATGGACTTTTGGATGGTGTCATTCACTATTGCAGTTTGACATTTCACAAGATTGTATTTTCACTGTCAGAACGTATTTCACAGCGGGACTTAAAATGCAGGTTGCATAAAATGGCATTCATTTAAAATTGGAAACCACTTCGATTTATTAGTGTGAATTGTCAAAAAAAAATTCTGTAACAAATCCGGATAAAGATGGGATGAATATCTGCATCTAATATAAATTAGAGTAAGGTAGCTGACAAGAGATTTCATTGGATGAATATCTGCATCTAATATGAATTAGAGTAAGGTACCTGACAAGAGACTTGGACGAAAGTCTAATATGTTGCAGTATTCCTATATTAATGAGCAGAAATAACGATGATGTTCAAAATAAGGATACGGTGATGTTACCATCTCCTATATTTATTTAAACATGTTTTAGTTTCTGTCGATTAGGGATGGTCTTTTCTTGAGTTCAGTGCAAAGTTATGTGATTGTTGGGGTGGGTTAGATGTAATTGTATTGGAGATTTTACTACCTTTCTTTTAATTAAAGTATGATAGATAAATTTTGAATCTCAGTGAGTGAGTTATTTAGTATCTTCTTAGTTAGCAAAATAGTTTTTATCTAACTCTGTAAATAGACATCGTTATTTTAATAAGTCATTTTAGTTTACTTTAATGATTAATAAATACATTATAGAGATTTAATATTTATCAAATTATTGAGATTTTTGTTAAGAGATAGTTATATTTTTTTTTGGTAAAAAATAGTATAAAATTGAAAAAGAAATAAAATATATAAAAAAATATTTGTGATTCGTAAAATGGGTATGATTTTTTGAGTGTGTGAACAGCTCATAGTATTGCACCAAAGTCTATTTATGGATAAAGAATCTACATGGTAAAATAAAAGTGAATACTCACAGTAGCTAAAAAAAATAATAATATGTTTTTTAAACATACATGTCTAACTACATATATTAATATTAATAGAAACTTGTAAAAAATATAAACAAAATTAATTAATTTAATAATGAGATAATGAGATGGTCTTTCACATTAAGTCACATCATCGAGTTTTGTAACTCGTTTCAAACCAACTAATCAGAACAAAGGTGAAAAAATCGATCTTCACAATTGTTTAAATAGGATAGATCCATTCTGGTCCAGAATTAGCCATTATGAGAAGGTTGTTATGAATTAGGAATTAGTTAATAGAAAATAATATTAAATTATTTATTTTCATTTTAATGTTAAAATGAAATAAAGTTAATAGAGTAAAGTAATATTTATTTATTACTTTGTTATCTATATTCATTATCAATGTTATAATGTAACAAAATTAATTGAAAGAAGATCAAGAATGTTTGAAAAGTGGTTAAAGTTATAATTGAAATAGGGTAAATATTGGTTTTAGAAGTTTTTGATTTATATTATTAATGTAATTATTGTTAATAAATTAAAATTAATATTGAATAAGAAAAGGAAAACTAAAATAAGCTCAAAAAATATTGAATATTGAAAATTGATGGAAAAATAATTAAGATGAAAGAATAAAAGAAAATAACAAGAGTGAGATAAATATGATAAAATATACATGAAAAAAATGAAAATAGAAATATAAAAATAAAATAAAATTAAACATAAAACTAAAAATAAAGCAATCAAAAGGAGAGGGCAGGGATCCAACTCTTGATTAATTTCCAATCATCATCACAACTCTTGATTAATTTCCAATCATCATCACGGTTAAGATTGATCGCATGCTTCTCAATCTCAATGGATTTTCTTAGCTTCCTATGATGGAAATGATCAACCCTAATGATGACATAGGAAACCTCAATGCATGGTGCTTCGATTTCACTGCATGTTTAGCTAAAGCTGAGGAATGAGAGCAAATGTGCCTAATATCTGATGCATGTTCTTGGATTCTTTGGTTTATGGAGTGACTAGTTTCACCAATGTAAGGAATCCCACATGAGCAAGGAATTGAGTAGACCCCTTTCATGTCTTTAGGGTTAACACAATCTTTAACAGAACTAAGAGAATTACTAATTGTGTTAAGAGCCTTGAAAGTAGCAACCGCCTTATTCTTCTTAAGAATATGGGTGATCTTTTCAGTGGTTCCCTGGATAAAGGGAAGCAACATATTGGAAATTTGATCATCACAAGTTGGCTTAACTCAGGATTATTTACTGGCAAATGAGATGTTTCTCACTCTAAGTGATTCTCATCATAAATCCTAAGACCGTGGGTGGCAAGTGTGTTAAGAACACTTAATTTGTAGGCCCGAAAATGATGAGAAGCAACATGAAGATATTGTTTCGAGTGAGTTTTTTTGCGAAAAACTTGGTGAGAGACAAAACCATCATCCATTCTAGAGGGGAGAATATTAAGGAAAGGAAGGAACCCATTATCTTCAACTTCCATTGTGAATTTGATGGATTCATATTAGGAATTCAGATGATTGAGAAACAGATCTAATTCCTCACAATCATGGAGCCAAACTACATAAGTGTCGTCTGAAAACTTCTTCCATTTCTTGGGGCAGAATGGAGCATAGGTCAAATCTTTGGTCTCAAAATCTTCCACGAATAAGTTCACAACTATGGGGGAAGGAGGAGAAGCCATCACAACCCCACAAGTTTGTTTAGAGAACTCACCTTGGAAGTTGAAAAAAGTGGAGGTAAGGTAAAAACTAACCAATTTGGTCGTGTCATTATTGGTAATTTGATTAATGACATTGATGGCCTCTTGAATAGGGATTTTTCTATACAAGGAGATAAGATCAAAGCTCACTAACAAATCCCCTAGGTCAAGCTTTATATCTTTCACCTCTATGATAAAGGAACCAGAGTCTTCGACAAAGGAGTCTGTGCAACCAACAAGCGGTTTGAGCTTTTGAGCTGAGAATTTAGAAAGAAGATAGGAGGGACCACCTATTGTGTTAACAATAGATCTAAGGGGGGTCCTTGATTTATGGACATTTCAAAGGCAATAATTTGTAGGGGTAACAGGATTACTTTCAAGAAGCTTCTTGCTGATAGGGTTAACGAGATTATTAGATCTTATGGCACAAAAGGTTTCTTTAGAAAATATTTTATGCACAATATTTGATGTTTATTGATAATATACCAACCGTTTAACTTATATAGTTAAACTATTAATTTGTATATAAAATTATCAACCATTTTTTATCTTTCATAATATAAAACTAAATTAAGTTATTTAATAATAAATTAAAATATAACATTTATTTTTTATTAAAAAAAATATATAATTTTAAAAAATAATATAAAATAAAATTTATGGTTTATTCAATTTGACTTGAAATAATATTTTACCTAATAATCAGATTTAAAATGGACATAAAGTTTGTTGTTGGTCGCTTGAATTTCATTTAGACATATGGATTAGATGGCTATATGGTAAAACTATTAGTTATATAATTTTTTAATAAAGTGTGTGTTAGGGAGACAAATCACTTCTTCCGGACAAGAAGGATGTCCCTAGATTTCGAACGGAACCTAGTAGCAAACATCAAAATAATTGTTACCTTTTCTTAGCTTATAACTAAAACATGAAACATGTAGTATGTGAAGAATCTCTTACCTATTAGCGATCTTCTTGTAGAATTCCTTTCAGTTATTTCCACAACCAGCCTTTCTACAATGCCTTAGAGGCTTTCCCAATGCTTTTCACAACTTCTCAATGATAATCCAAAAGTGATTTGCATAGACAAAAACATTCAAAGGGATCAAAGAATCTCGCATATAAAAGCAAAGGTAAATGAAATCCCTAAATTAACATACAACATATAGTTGAATCAATAATCATTTATAAACCATGCGAGTGATCAAGGAATCCCACAAATAACATAAAAAAAATATACACAATTAGGAAATAACAACTATTTTCTATTAAATTCAAAGGAGAACGAGCTTACAACATGGTTGCCTTGATGTCACAAGCCTCTTCTAATTTTCTTCATTCCTTCCCTTAATGACAAGCTCTTCAGACCCAAAATCAATAGCATAAGTTTACAAATCCAAGTCTCTCTCCTCCTCTAGTCTTGTGCTCAATTTATAGGCAAGAGGAGGAGGTTTCTAGTTCCTATTCTCAATGGATATGATGCTTAATAGGAGTAGATTAGTACGATGAACCAAGTGATGGGGCGCAGGTATGTACTAGTTTGAAGTTTTTAATTTGGATAAGATTCCTCCATCAAAGCTTCTAGAACATACTTTTTTATTTTCACTTGCATGATTTATAGTGGAATATAGTGCACAAAATTACACAGGCAACAATGGTACAAATTGCACATGTGCAAGTGATGGTTAAAAAGCTACGCTGATAATAAAGAACCATTTTTTAGCAACGCAACCCAAAATTCCTTTTTTTTCGTGGTATTCTTTTACTTCAAGCTTCATAGGGGATTCATTTGAGACACTCATCAGATGGTGAGAGATCTTAACCAATAGTCATGGTGAAAAAAAATAGTGTAACAGATTCCCCCCTAAAGTGCAAATCCAGAAAAGATGTTTGATGACTGAAGAGGTTTATCATGTCAAAGGTTTGAATCATAGTCCAATATGTTGTAGACCTGAAACAACCAATCAAGGTCTACCATATCATGCTTTCATATAAACTTCACTGAGGTAGGCATTCCCATACTCAAAGTACAGGTATCTCAAAGAATCAGTATGGAAATACATCTGAAGATCCATGTCAACAGAGGACACAGTATGGATGCAACCACCAATGGATCTATGTTTACAATAATGAATATTTAATAACTCCATGTAGATTCGATGGTGTTTGGTCCATTTATCTGGAGGTGTTTGGTCCACATCCTAAACCAAAAGCCCCATTTAAATTTAACCATGTTTGGCTACAGGACCCTGAGTAGATTAACATGGTCTCAGAATACTAGGCTGCCAACTCGATTCATAGATTTGGCTCCTTGATTAAGGGTTTCTGTCACAACCTGTCTCAACTCAAGCATCTATCTATAAAATGGGCAAAAGAGAAACATCAGAGGGAGGAATGAATATTAACACATACTGAATTTGAGCTGAGCACATTGCTTGATCAATGAAACCTGGGTTTTGCTTTAGTAGATGAGAAAGCTCACTTGATTGAGCTAGAAAACCAAAAGGCTATGATCTTGAAGGAGAGAGAGGAATATTGGTGCCTCAAAAGTAGAGCTATATGGTTAAAAGCAGGTGATGACAACACAAGATTCTTTCAAAATTTTGCAAAAGATAGAAAAGTATCAAATGCCATATGGAACTTACCTCTACCTTATGGGGGAGTAGCTGATACTTTCAACAAACTCTCCCATCTTGGTACTTCACATTTCGGGAATCTCTTTAAAAACCCCCAGGGTCAAATCTAGCTGATATCATCAATGTAGCTGGACATTTTCCCAGATTTGTAAATGATGACAAGGCTGAGGAGTTAACTGCTCCTGTCACTACAAGAGAACTGGAAGGAACGCTGAAATGCTTCAAAAAGGACAAGAGTCCTGGACCGGACGGGTGGACGATAGAATTATATCTCTCATTCTATGAACTATTGAGGAATGATCTGTTAAAAGTCGTGGAAGAATGTAGAGTGTCCAGATCTCCATATAATGTTGTTAATTCGACCTTTATAGCCCTCATTCCAAAATCTGATACACCTTCCTATTTCAACGACTACAGGCCTATTTCATTATGCAATTGCCTATACAAAATCATCACCAAGGCCATTGCTAGTCATCTTCACCCCATTTTATCCTAACATATTTCCCCCCAGAAATTTTCCTTCCTTGAGCACCGTCAGATACATGAAGCCATTGGCTTGGCCCAAGAGGCCATCCACTCAATCTGGACTAAACACCTAAAGGGCACTATCCTAAATATTGATTTGGAAAAAGCCTTTGACTATGTCAGCTGGCTGTATAATAAGATGCTTCTCATTCACCTGGGCTTCCCCCATGACTTCATCACTTGGATTATGGCCTGTATTACCTCCCCTACCTACAATGTCCTCATCAATAGATATGCCTCCCATTTCTTTCATGCTGAGAGGGGGCTTAGACAAGGCTGCCCTCTCTCCCCCCTTCTCTTTCTAATTGTCAGGGATGGGCTTAGTCATTTGCTAGCATCTGCCAAAAGAGATGGCAACCTTTGGGGCCTTAAGATAACTGACTCCTGTTCCCTTACTCAGCTCCTATTTGTGGATGATGTTCTCATATTCCTAGATGGGAGCATTCGAGACTCTCTCACCTTTTCCAAAATTCTCTCCCTCTTCTCGCGGGCTACTGGTATGCAAGAAAATCATGCAAAATCTACCATTACCTTATCCCTCACTTCCATCCAGGAGTCACAGCTTGCACAACAATATTTCTCTTATTGTATCATACCCTGGATAGGGGATTCAAATACTTGGGTTTCTGGATAAAGCCTCTCAGTCAGAAAATCACAGATTGGGTTTGGCTTGTCACCAAACTGGGAAAAAGGCTTTCAATCTAGAGTCATAAATACTTATCTAGGGCAGGTAGATTAGCACTTATCGAATCAGTTCTTGAGGCCACCCTTGTATTTTGGATGGCACTAGCATGGATCCCTAGGAACATTCTGGCCCGATTACAACAACTTTGTAACAAATATCTTTTGAATGGCCACAAAGACAAAAAGATATTTGCTTGGGTCAACTGGAATAAGATAGCCTTGCCTAAAAAATGGGGAGGCTGGGGACTAAAAGACCTTCCCCTCTTTGCACAAGCCCTGGTTGCAAAAATGGGCTGGGCTCCTCGGACTGGACAAAATCTATGGACTACAATTTCATATCACAAGTATATTTAGCGACATCAAATAATGGATTGGGTCCATTTGTCGAGCTGGCCTAAAACTGGTATTTCATCTATATGGAAAGCTCTCCTACACTCCCTGCCTAGCATCAAGGACAACCTTGTTTTGAGAATAAATGATGGATCAACGGCTCGCATTAGATCGGATCCCTGGACTGGAGGAGGTGGTAGATTTCAGTTGTCACGAGATCTCATTCATCATCTACACTCTCATGAGATCAAGGTTATAACACACATAGTGGACCCATAGAACACCAACATTTTCTCTCAAGGTTGGAAATCTGCCTTGTAGCTTGATATTCCCCCGCTATGGCAACAAGAATGGCAAGAATACATTAATGCTTTATGTGAATCACATGTCTGGTTTAATGATGGACCTAATGAGCTTGTCTGGTGTCTAGCTGAAAATGGCATATATACTCCAAAGACCAGATACCTCAACCTGATATCTCACAAATAGTTGGAGGAGACTATTTTTTGGTGGAAAAGTATATGGAAATTAATATCACCACCAAGAACTAGACTTGTCTTTTACTATTCTCAGAGATAAAGTCCCCACAGGAGAGTCTCTCACTCATTGATCCTTCCATGGCCCTCACTGGTGTGTCTTATGCAAAAATTCTTCTAAATCGACTCTAGATTTATTTCTAAATGCACTTCCCTAATCAATCTATGGCAAAATATATCCACATCCATTCATTTTTCCGGGCATTGAGAGGGTGAAGATATTGGTCAAGCATGGGAAAGCTAGTGCAATCAACACCAGGGCGCTAAATTACAATGTCTCCCCCTTATCATCAACTAGCATATATGGCTGGCTTGGAATCGAGTTATTTTTTATAATAGACCTGTTTGTTGGACATGCATCACAGCCTGTATTATATCTGCATATAACGAGCTGCCTGAGCCACATCATCCTCAGCCCTAGAGGCCACATGATCCAGCACCTATAGAAAAAAATTGCCCCTAGGCATCCTTTGATGGTGTTGCACAACACCATGGATGTGGCAGTGGCTTTATTCTATACAAAAATTATCAACATTTTTACAAAGTAAATATGGGATTGGGCAAAGGAACAAACAATTTTGCAAAGCTCATTACTCTCCGACATCTTCTACATTTTTCATTGGGTCATAATTGCATGAATCTAAACATATATGGTGACTCAAAGATCATAGTAAATCGGTTCAATAATATTACTATTTTTCACTCTCACACACTCAATAATATTTTGGATGAAGTGATTTTGTTCAAGGCACAATTTAACATTATCTCATGCAATCACATTTATAAGGAACATAACAGTTGTGCTGACGGGCTTTCCAAGGAGGTCATGGCACTTCCCCAAGGAGAGTGGATGATCCAGGAACAATAAGGTCCAAATGAATATCACTACTACCACAAGCCTTATATTGATCAAATCTACCATAGGGCAGAGAGCCCTTGATTACAGTCTTTTTTGTAAATTTTTGATGTACATGCTTAGCGAACTCTGTATATATTTTATAGGCTATATATTTAAGTGTATTTAAGTAGATACTCTCAGCAAAGACATTGCCATGCATGGCATATGCGGAATCTACCATAGATGACAACCATATAAATAGACTCTTTTTTATAAATTTTCTCCATAGCAGAAAGTGACTAAACACCCTACGTGGTGATGAAAGCTCATAGTAGCACAAAGTTTTGACAAACTAAAATTTTTTTACAGAGCCCTTAGTGGCAAAAAGGATACAACATATGCAATAAGAATCTACAACATGTAATTTTTCAAAATTAATGAAAGATTACGATTTTTCCAGTGCAAAAAAAAAAGAAGATAGATCGCTCTAAGGTTACCGTCATTTTAAACTGGCCTAAACCCATATCTACTACAGAAGTTAGAAGCTTCTTAGGAGCAACACAGTATTGCAGAAAGTTTATTTCTATCTTTTCCCTAATTGTAGGTCCCTTACATGCTTTAACATGATTGAACAACGTGTTTTAGTGGGGAGGAAAACAACAAAAATCCTTTTACACCTCAAAAGAAAAGATTAGTACAGCACTAGTACTAGCACTTCCCGATCTTCAAAGACCATTTGAGATTGAAATGGATGCCAGTGTCTACGCCATGTGAGCAATGTTGATGCAGCATGATAAACCCATATGTTATCATTCTGAGACATTTAATTATGCAATAGTTAATTATCCCACATATGATAAAGTATTGTATGCATTAATATAGACTGTGAAAAAGTGAAAACATTACCTAATGGGCAAAGAGATAGTTATACATACTGATTACCAACCGATTCAATATTTTCACTCACAAACTAAGTTGCAGCAATCAAGACACTATAGGTGGAAGGGTTTTCTACACCAGTTTCATCTTGTCATCAGATATAAAAAGAGCATACACAATAAAGTTACAGATAAGTTGTCCAGACCAATCATAAATGCATCCACTATACTTAAGCATAATTCAATAATGCATGAAAGCTACATTGAACAATATGCTGAAGATATAGATTTTAAAGATGTATATGCAACTTTAAGTCATGGAAAAGAAGTAGAAGAATTGGATTATCATGTTAAAGACCAACTCTTGTATCATTTAGGAAAGTTATGCATTCCTCAAATAGAAAGATTAAAGATAATTTGAGAAGCACACACTTCTCTAATATCAGGTCACTTTGGTGTAAGAAAAATAGATGCACAACAACGAAGATTTTGTTATTGGCCAAAAAAGAATGAGACAGTGTCTAGATATGTAATAGGGTGTACCATGTGTGCTAAAGGCAAGCCCAGCAATAGAAAACTAGGCTTGTACACTCCACTACCAGTTCCTTCTCATCCTTAGGAAAGTGTTTTTATGGACTTTGTTGGGGGATTGCCTAAATCTAGAAAAAGGTCATTACTATTTATTGTTGTTATGGATAGTTTCAGCAAAATGTGTATTTTAATACTTGTAACAAACAGATTACAGCGGAAAAAACTGCAAAGTTATTCTTTCAGCATGGAGGGGTTCATTTTGGATTACCCACTTCCATTATATCTGATCGAGGGTACATGATTTTTGGGAAATTTTGGTCAAGTTTGTGGGAATTGATGGACACTAGACTGAAGAAGAGCACAACTTTTCATCTGCAAGTAGACGGCCGAACAGAAGTGGTCAATAGGACAATGATCAGTTGTTCAGAGGCTATTCCAACAAGCATCCCAAGATTTGCGATGAACATTTATGTTATGTGCAACATGCTTACAATCGAGCTAAACATTCTTCTACACAAAGATCTCCTTTTGAGACCTATTTTGGTTTGACACCAAGGTCTCCCTTGGATTTTGTCTTTGGTAAAGACATAGTTGTTGATGGACACAATGATGTGGACAAGGCAACCAATTTCATCAAAAAAATATGTTATGAAACCAACTCAAGAAAAAGATAGAAAAGATAGATCAACGCCTTAGAATTCATCCTCTTCGAGGGGGCAACCTCCTTTACATTACAAAATGAACAATTCTTAGATGATTCAAATGACAAAATCTCCTTTCTATATATAGCAGTCTAACGAGTCACAATATAACCAAGCCAACCTAACAATAATAATATAAAGCCACAAAAATAACAATAGATGGATTCTATGGGACACAGTAATAACAATATGGGGACAATACGGGCACAACAATATTAATAAGGGATACCACTACAATAGTAATGGGGTAATCACTAGTATTATAGGGACCCAACATGCCCCTCTCCTTCAAAAAAGTGGTGTCCTCAACGCTTGAGTAGTTCTGGATGCTTCTGTATGAAATTCTCATCCTCTGATGTGGAATCTTCATTGGATAAGTTCTTCCACTTGATACGATACTCTGAAATTGATGGATTTTTTAGCTGTCAAGTCCTTGTTTCTGTGACTGCTTCTAGTTCCAATATAATTTTTCCTTCGTCATCAAGTTATGGAAATATTGTTTGAACTGGGATCTTGTCGCCTATAACCTTCTTTAAACATGAAACATGGAGAACTGGGTGCAATTGAGAAGCTATAGGAAGCTCCAATTTGTATGCCCTAGTACCAATCTTTTACAACAACTTGTATGGACTGTAATACTTTGATGATAATTTATTATCCTTCTTAGCTTGCTTGAGAGACATTTGCTTCTATGGTTGTAGCCATAGGAATACCGAATCACCTACATCAAAACTTTTTTTGCTGCAATGTTGATTTTCCTGTTGTTTCATTCTATTATGTGCCAACACGAGGTTATCCTTTAAGAGTTGGAGGACTTGTTGTTGATGTTCGATCTGATGTTCCATTTCTTGAACCTTAGAATTTTCTCCTAAATATGATGTGATAAATGGTGGCTGATATCCATAAAGTGCCATAAATGGGGTCATTTTTGTTGTTGTATGGAAGGAAGTGTTATACCACCATTCAACCAGAGGTAACCATTCTACCCATTGTGTTTGTTTTTCAGATACAAAGTAGCGAAGATATTCTTCCAAACATTTGTTTACTATCTCAGTTTGCCCATCAAATTGAGGGTGATAAGATGAGCTATGAGCTAAATGAGTACCAAGATAAGAAAATAATTTTGTCCAAAAATTTCCAGTGAAAATGGGATCTCTGTCACTTACAATAATCTTTGGGTTTCCATGTATCTTTTGAATTGTTTCCATAAATGCAGTAGAAATTGTACTAGCTTTAAATGGATGTGATAATGCACAAAAGTGTGCATACTTGGTAAGTCTATCAACTACCACCATGATAACGCTCTTTCCCTCAGACTTGGGTAAACCTGTGATAAAATCCATTGAAACCTCCTCCCACTATTGGCTTGGAATGGATAAAGGTTGTAATAGACCCGATGTGTTAATTGTTTCAACTTTATTTTGTTGTCAAACTAAACATTCCACCACAAACTTTTGAATATTTGATTTAAGGCCATCCCAAAAAAATTCCTTCTTAATCCTGTGGTAAGTTTTTAAAAATATTGAGTGCTCTCCTAAGGGAGAAGTGTGCAATTCCATAAGAATCTTTGTTTTAGCTGGGAATTCTTGTAGAGGTATAAGTGATCTTTGTACCATAACGAGTCATTTTTCTAGCTAAATGTATCATACATATTGAAATCTTGTTGTAACTTTCAAATAAGTGCCCAAATTCTTCGTCATTCTACCATTCCTCCCTTGCTTTGTTTACCCAATCTAGTTGGATAATAGAAATGGCGCATAACAATGCTTCCACATCCTCATCCTTTCTTTAGAGTGCATCTGCCACCACATTTTGCTTCCCTTTCTTGTAGATGATTTCAAAGTCATAACCCAACATCTTTGTGACCCACTTTTGTTGCTCTTCAGAGGATAATCTTTGTTCTAAA
>APFE030529113.1:126730-167095 GCA_000404065.3 Pinus taeda
AGGAATGGTTTGAAAATGGAATTCATCAAACCTTGAAATGTTGAAGGTGCATTGGTAAGGCCAAAAGGCATGACCAATTCATAATGACCCTCATGAGTTCTAAATGTTGTTTTCGGAATGTCTTTAGGCTTCATTCTAATTTGATGATATCTTGAATGAAGATCCAACTTGGTGAAGTAAATTGATCTATGAAATTCATCCAGTAATTCATCAGTGACAGGAATGGGAAACTTATCTTTAATAGTGAGCTTGTTGACCTCCCTATAATCTGGACACATGCCATGATCCATCCTTCTTGTGCACCAATACTATTGGAGTAGAGAAATAATTTTGACTTGGTTGAATTATACCAGCCTCTAGCATTTCTACAACCATACGTTCAATTTCACTCTTTTGGGCATAGGGATATCTGTATGGCCTGATGTTTGGAGGAACAATTCCTGAAATCAAATGAATAGCATGATCATGATCATGAATAGGTGGAAGACCTTTGGGAATCTCAAATAACTTGGAATGATTGTCCAAGACGTTTTGGAGATCTGGAGAAATAGATGATTCCAATGTGGAAACATCTAGCGAACATAATTGTGTAATTACACCTATTTATTCCCTTTTTAGAAGCTTTGTCATACCGTTGGAGCTGATTATCTTTCCCGATTTCCCTGAAATACCCCTTAATTTAAATTCTTTTCCTTCCATAGAAAATTTCATGAAAAGTTCTTGAAAATTAAAAGCTGTTGTACCCAAGGATTGTAGCCATTGGATTCCTAGTACAACATCAACACCTCCCATTGGATTGGAAAGCATTAGGCTAGTCAATACATATTCTCCCATGGATAGCTTGATATTATGGCACCTTCCAGAGAAATTTATTGTTCCCCCATTTGCAACCATCACTTGACACTCTGTTGTTGGATATAAGAAGCAATTCAATTCTTTTGCTACCTTACAATGAATAAAATTGTGGGTACTTCCTGAATCAATCAACACTATTACCTTTTTCTTCTTGATTTGTCCTTCTATCTTGATGGTTTGAGGAGTGGTAATTCCCGCAATGCATTACAAGATATGGTCGGATTCATTTGTTCTTCATCTAGGCTTTGTTCCTGGAGTATATCCTCTTCTTTTGACCTTTCTTGCTCCTTTTCTTCTTCCTCTTCACAATCTATGTAGAATAATTTCTTCTCAGCACACTTATGACCTTTAGTGTATTTGCTATCACAACTGTAACAAAGCCCTTTTGCTCTTTTTTCTTCCAATTGTTGTGGTGTCAACCTTATAGGTTGTTGAAGACTAGGGGCAACAACACTTCCATCTTTATAGTTGTGAGTGGTATGCTTCCTGGTTGCCATAATTTTGCTTTCCATTTTTCTTGCTAACCTGAATGCCTTCTCTAATGAATCAGGTTCCCAAAGGCGAACATCATGTTGGATATTATCCTTTAAAGTCCCTATGAACACATCAATCCTATGCTCCTCGGGAATATTTTTTACCCTTATGTTCAATTTTTGGAACTCCTCAATGTGCTCCATTATTGAACCCTTTTGTTTGAGACTTATCAATTGGCTAAAAAAAGTGTTGCTTTTTGTATCCTCATAATGTGCTATCAATTCTTATGTAAAAGGTTTCCAAGTGATAATTTGTTTATGAGAGCAAAGCCATTGATACCATACAAACTGATTTGGTTCCAAATATAAAGTTGCAATACATACCTTTTGTGTGTTTAGCACATTATTGAGATCGAAAAATTGCTCCATCTGTAATATTCATGTTGCAGGATCCTTGCCATTAAACTTCCTCATATTGATTTTTGGAATATGGTGGGTCTTCGATCCCACATTAGAGTCTATGAAATCATGATTAACATTTTGTTTGTTTGGATCATGAGTTTCCTTTACTACCTTTTCACCATTAGTAAGTATTTCTTGTAGAAAATTTGTCAAATCTGTCTTCAAATCTGCCATGTCTCTCTTCAAACCTGTCTTCAAATCTATCTTGAAATCGTCCATCTTAGCTTCCATGCCCTTTATCTTAGCTTCTATTAGCTTTTGTGGGAGTGAAATTTGTTGCACTTGGTCTTGTAATTTTGATATATCATGTACCATTTCTTCCTCTTTTTCATGAATCATGCTAGATCTTTTAGGTTGCTTACTAGGTGTTTGCATTTTCTTTCCTCATGGAATTACTTATCGATAATAATGTTCTACTATGCCCTTTAAATTCCTTCAAAATAAATTTTCAAACCAAGCTTAAGCAAAAATTTTAAAAAATCTACACAGCTTTTTTTACTTTGTAAGAGCTCGATATTGCCTTTGATGTATCTCTGTACTTTCAGATCATCCAATTCTGAAATTGTGACCTGCAATGGCCCTCTCTATCCTCTTTCTAATGCGACTAGTGTGATCCGAATTAGATTCTCCGAGGAAGAGTTGTGCGAAATCTCCCATAGTGACCTAATTATAGACTAGTTTAGTAGAGCGAACTTGTATGATGTGCCACGAGTCACTATTTTTACCTTTGGCTATAAAAAATATATACAAGAAACTAAATTATATCCTCTTCTTGTACCTTTTTATGAAATTTCAATCTAATGCTCAAAGAGAAAGTTATGACAATTTTCCCCAGGTCATCTATTTGGAATGTAATTCAAGAGTCTACAAAAAGACCAAGGTCCTCACATCATATCTCTACAAATCTAGTGTGAAAATCTCTGAAATTCGAACCCAAGATTCAGTGCAATTTCTTCTCAAATGGGTTTTATATTTTACCTTTTGAAACATCGCAAAAAAAAAGTTATATTGAAAATTCCACGATGACCTGTTTGGAGTAGCGAAACCCTAGAATCCAAAGCTCTGATACCAAATGTTATGAAAGAAGCTCAACAAAAAGATAGAAAAGATAGATCAATGCCTTAGAATTTAGCCTCTTCGAGGGGGCAACCTCCTTTAAATTACATATATGAACAATTCTTGGATGATTCAAATGACAAAACCTCCTTTGTATATATAGGAGTCTAAGGAGTCACAATATAACCTAGTCAACCTAACAATAATAATATAAAGCCACAAAAATAACAATAGATGGATTCTATGGGGCACAGTAATAACAATATGGGGACAATAGGGGCACAAAAATATTAATAAGGGATACCACTACAATAGTAATGGGGTAATTACTAGTATTATAGGGACGCAACAAAATCCAGGAGATTCACCAGGTAGTACAGAAACAGCTGGAAAAGAGCCAAGCCAAGTATAAGGCAAGGCATGATAAGCATTAGATTGAGCATGGTTTCCAAGTTGGTGATTGAGTGTAGTTGTATATTAGCAAAGACAGAATGCAAAGTGAAGGTAAGAAGCTAAAGCCAATAAGGTATGGACCTTTCAAGATACTTGAGAAAATTGGTGAGAATGATTTTCGCCTTCATTTACCAGCTTACATGCACATCTACTCAGTTGTTAATGCAGACAACTTGAGACTATTTGAACCTTCATTGATTGAAGATCCCGAAGAGTAGATTCAATTGCCTTTTATTGATGATCTGTTACCTGAATATCTCAATGAGTTGCAGGAAGATACAGTTCTGGATAGGAAGGCGGGAACTACGCGCATGGGGGATGTTGAGTACATGAGGATTGGACTCAAAGGTTCAAAACCAAGCAGTGAGAAATGGATAGAAATTGGGCAAGTGAGGAAGTTGTACACTCACTTGATTGATGCTTAAAAACCAACTTTTGGTGGTCCAAAAGATTTTCAGTGCGAAGTTCGTGATCCGAATTGGATCCTAAAGAACTCTCTAAGTTTTCATGAATCTGAAAAATTCATGCCAAAGTTTCAAAAACTTACAAAGGTTGAGCTTATCAAAAATATCCTCGAACAGTTGTAATTTGTGAGCACTGCTAAGCAACGAGGACCCTCGGTCAAGCGCACCGACCGTTAGCCCATGGTAACGCGCGCTGCCACGAAACAACAAAATGGGAAGCATTTTTTAGAAACGGGGGAGGTTTCTGATATGTGATTAGCGACAAGTCGCTAATCACATATCTTCAGGAAAACCTGTCAGAGAAGAAAAAGCCCCGAACAACCCAGACCCAAAAAAAACCATACGGAATTCGCTGATTCTTTCAAAGGTGGGTCCCACACAAAAAATGATAGGGTATCAGAAGGGATTTGAGTGGTAAGAGATTTCAACCGAGTCCCTCCCGATGCCACACACTGGGTGCCATGCATCCAATGGAAGAGAGAGAAAACCGCTCACATCGAACGGGTAAAGGTCATGCAACTTACCCAAGTAATATGGATGGAGACTGTAGGATCTGGAGGCTCTAGATCGATGGTGGACATGCGATACGATGAATGACCAGATTCAATGGGGTAAATAGGTTGAGTTGTATAAAGTTTGAAGTTCGGCATGAAGAATGAGTTGGAAAAATAATCATGTTGGCGAGCAATATGGGAGTTAAATGGAAATAATGACCATTTAAACATTTCCAAGAGAACTGACATTTAGTTCGTTATGAAACAAGTGGCCACCTCCCTGCAAAGTGTTACACAGTGATGATGACATAAAATAGGGGAATTCAAAAAGACAAAGATAGAAGAACTAGAACACTAGGAAGCGGAAACGAACAGTCAGAAAATAGATTGGCTTTAAAGCCACGAACTGGCAGAGACAAAGTAAGTAGCTAGAAAGGAAAAAAGCTGGTAAGAAAGCTAAGAGCAGAGAATAGAGAAAGTAAGTCGAGCTGAGCTACAGAGCAAAGGGAGCATCGAGACGAAGCTAGAGAGATTCAGAGAGTTTGTGTACTCCAGAGAAGGCTTGAGAGGTTCAAGCGAACTCCTTGGCATAGCCCTGTCATGTATAAGTCTCAGTTTGGGCTCATACTACTGTGACCAGCAGTGGTCGATTTTAGTTAAGGAGAGTCTGTGTACTCCAATCCTAGTAATTTGTATCTATTAAGTGAGACTCAAATTGAGCTCACTATTGTAAAAACTCTGCTTACAAAACATAATAGAGAGGCCACCACTGAAGGCTGGACTAGGAGACATAACCCAGGAGCATTGGGTGAACTCCTTATTAAACCTATTGTATATACATGTTTTCTTGTTGTGTTTTCTCTAACTGCTTCAATTTCTATGTATTTCACAATCTTATCTATCTGTTGCATAAAGTAATACCTTTAATTCTTTCTCTTGGATAAATTCCTGATCACTTGAGACACTCATCAAATGTTCAGAGATCTAAATAGACAGTCATGGTTACCAAATTTAGTGCAATAATGAGAGGTTTAGGAATGTTAATTGATATTTATATATATTTTGTGAATAACCTTAAATTTTTTGTCCTCGATGGGGGTGAGCATGGAGATCAAAAGGGGTCTATCACCCTTTCCATTTGAAGTAGATGAAATAGAAAGGGGTGCACTTCGTCCCTGACATGCATATACATGTAGGTTTATATATGGCCATAAATAGGGGAGTAGGGGTGATGTAATTAACATTAGTTCTAGTGGTAAGTACTAGAGGTAGGGGTAGGTGGGAGGTCAAGGAGTCGACCTGTCTCTTTTTGGTACATTTTCTTGGCTTCTATGTGGAGCTAGTGCTTCCTTTTTTCGTGCTTAGCATTAGGGCGGAGAGGGGTGGGTTTCGTACAAAACTAGAGAAATGTAGGCTCGAGAGGAATTTTTGCAAGAAAGAAGGAAATTTATGGATCAAACTAGGGATTTCTAGAGGAATTCAGTGAATTCTCTCCACTATAAACAAGAGTTCGACTACGTAGGTTTCATTCCTCATGGATATTCCTGGTTTTGGTAAGTCATGTCTTTGTCAATTCATTATTTAAGTTAGTTGTGATGGGGGTTGAGACTAAATTAGGGAAAATTGAGCATTGTTTTAGTGTTTCTCGACCTAAGAAGATAATGTTCATTGTATTCCCGAGTCTCTTTCTATTCATATTTGGTCATTCAAATTTTTTTCACATAACAATAGACTCCTAGTTTAACTACTAGGAAAAAGGTGTAGTATGTCTTGGTTTTGGACTTGTCTATGGATTTGTATATATTTGAGTTCCCATGTCATTGTAGGTTTGAAATGGGGAGGATCTAATTACCTTAGGGAGCTAGGTAGTAGTTTGTTGTCCCTAGAATTATTTTGGTGTGGTTTGTGTGGTGATGGATTTGGTTTCTAGGTTAATTTGTATATTGCTAGTGTTTTTGTTTCAGGGGGAAACTCTTTTTTCTCCCTAGGTCGTGCTCACTCATTAAATTTCAAACTTTTGAACCCTGCCTATATGTCATGCCTCTTAGGAAATGCATTTGACACTAGTAGGGTGATGGCTCTAGTAGCCCACAAGGACAATATAGGGCACAACCTTTTGCCCAAGTTTGTGACATATTTTAATGCAGTGTGGCTTGAAACTTGACATGAAATAAAAAATTTTGGAATTAAGGCTAAGGAAAAAATATCTCTGGGATAGGTGAGGAGGATTCTTGCTATGTTATTGATGTTTGTCACACTAGGGGATGCAGGAGGAAATATCTCAATTATGCATCGTTTAATTAGTAGATGAAGACCTCGGTTGGTATGGTATTGAAATACAAAGAAGTGTAAAGATATAATGCATTCACTCCCCTGGAGGACATCAAAAGGATGCTGGGGAACCAGTTTTTCTCCATGGATAGGCTTCATGCAATATTGGTCCATGGACAAGGTATTCTTTAGTGTAGCACTGATAATAATGCACCTCTTTGTTCAATTGTTAGGGTCCTTACACCCATTTCTTCTTCTAACCCTTAATGGTTCTTAATTCTGTGACTATATTTGGACTCCACTTATGTTTGGTACCATATAACTAAAATGTCTACTTTTGTTATATTTTTGTTTTCTCTGATAAGAATAGTGGGTGGTTTCCCATGTATTCTAGGGAGGCAGTGAGCCCCATTGCATATGACTAGATGTATCATCTTTGTTCCCTGAAGACATTGTGATAAGATAACGATTTTAAATTAACAAAATAGAAATCTTAATTTTGTTGGAATAATTTTTATTTGTGAATTATAATTACTTTTTAGATATTAATTTGAAGTGAATTATACTAAAGAAATTAAGAATGAAGATTTAATTAAATGACTCATATAAGTTTTATGAGATAGTTATGAGTTGGTTGAACTAAACATGGCCTTATCGTAACCTATAATTATATAAGGGACCATTTCAACACTAAATATAACACATGGTAGCTATATAAATAACATATTTCCCTTATGATATTTCTTGATCACTATATCCTTGCTTTATATTTCTTCATATTTGTTTGCATGTGTTTCTTACAAGCTATTAAAACCAACAATTAGTATCAGAGCCTTGGTAATGAGAAGTTGTGAACAGAGAAGGCACTGAGGTAGTGTAATCATGCTTAGTGGGAACAAAGAGAAAGCATGCATAGTAGAAAGGGAGGCACATAAGAAGGTATCTCTCCATTCATGAGATTGTAATCTAATGAAAAATATTTGTAACCTTCATTTCAAGAAAAAAAATTGTGTGTGTTATTATGGTAGTGCAACTTTGTATTTACACAAATGAGTATGTAATTGAGCATGGGCATACTCAATTCTTGCTCGAATTGGAGAGCATTGGAAAAAATATGAAATCACAAGTTTTTTGGCCATGAATGATAAAGAAGTCATTAAAGGACTTCATGAAAACTTTTGATGGATTATTTGGCCAAGGGATAGTCACAATCTATCCTCTTGTGTTGGTATTGGCTACTTCTAAACATGCTTGTATAAAAATATTACTTCTGTCATCAAGCGATTTTGATTAGAGGAGAAGAACCACATAGTCATGAGTTCATGGAGTGCTTGAAAGTTCTTATCAATGGGAAACTAGTGAATAATATTACCAAAATTCTATGTATGTACACGTATTTGTAAAACTCAAAAGAAAATGGACAATAAAGTCATTCTGAAGAATATGAGACCGCTACAAAGGCGTTCAAGTACATACTCTTGCCTTTTGATTTTACTTTCAATAAGTAGTATTGTTATGTGGGAATGAGTAGAAAGAGAGAGGTGAAATTGAAGAGGAAGAAGATCTTGCTTATACAATTTATGAGTGTTAGAAAAAATATAAGAGAGAGCAAATCCATTACACACAACACAATATCGCTTGATATTTTTATTGATCATCATGGGTACAAATATATAAGACACAATTTATTGACTTTGACACAACCAGATCAACATTATGACTCACACATGGGAAACAACGACTTCTATATTGACTCCTCGTAACTCCTAATGACAACTACACATGACATGCAAACAGTACTTCCAACACCCTCCCTTAATGCTTATGTGGATAATATTAAAAACACATATTACAACAATAAAAAAATATTTGTTTGACTAGTCTTCATCAATACCCACATCCACTCTGGAATCTCGCAAACACCGCTCTTTCACCACCACATCTTCGAGCTGTTACTTGACCTCCATTTAAAATGTAACCGCCTCTAACCATCGTTGATGAAATTTGCAATATCAACAATATTGACACCTCGGCTCGTCGAGGCTTCTGCCATAAGAGCTGTCAAGTAATGAACCATCATATGGACCAACCACCATCTTTCAATATTTCACTTTCAAATATCCGTCAGTTGATAGGATGGAGGTATGGATACTAAATGTACTCAAGAGATGATCAAACAACTTGACCTTACACAATAATTGATGTTTCAGACACCGAGGCTTCCAGTTTAGTAACCACCAACCCTTTTTATAACCAAGATTACTAACATACAAGAATTGTCGTTTCGGACACCGAGGCTTCCAGTTTAAGAACCATCAATCATTTATATAAAAAAAAAAACACAAAATAGAAAACTTCATCAACTCACACCACACAATAGAAAAACTTAAATCTCTTTTACTTTTGAAATAGCTTGAGAGGTGATTCTAATCACCACTCATCACTATCTGATTCTTACATGTCATCCAAGTTGGCTATGTTTTCAATTTCCTTTCCATTGAGAATATCCCTTAGATGGTTTCTATAATTCCACACAGTATGTCTGTATTTGTGATAGTAGAAGCATTTTGTTGAACCCTTTGTTTTTTTCATTTTTCCTTTGGAAAATAGTGCAAGATCATGTCGATCACCAACATCTGAACCCTATGTATTTTCCATTTTTTCCTCAATTAAAAGTGATGATACAATTCCTTCTAATGATTGAGAAGACATTTGGCTTAATGTGAATACAATGTTGCTATACTTGGAAGATAAGCTATTTAATAGAATTTCTTTAGCATCATCTATTTCTACCTTGGCACCAATTTAAGCCAATTTCCCAAAGGGAGAGATTGACTCATTTATATGATTAGAGAGAGGAGTTTCATCATGCATTTTGAGATTAAAGAGCTACAATTTTAAAGATAACTTTGCGTTCATAGACTTTTCCGCAAATAGCTTACTCAAATGTTCCCATATTTCATGCGCCGATTTGGCTAAATCAATCAAATGCATCTGAGTGTGTAAAATAACCAAACCAATTATGTACTTAGCCTTACCTTCTTTCTTTTCCCATTCTACTAAAAGCTTGGCATCAATAGGAGCCTTTTCAGTTCCTTTTACTATACTCCAGAGACCTTTATTCATAATATGCATTTAAATTTTTACTTTCCATGTATGAAAATTGATGCCATTAAGCTTATCTAAGGGAAGACAGTCCATGTTACCTCTTTTTATTCTTTGAGATGTAAGATATGTGATTTTGATTCTTCTCTCACACTACCAACAATACCTTCACTCGCACTGAAATTTAGCTTGGAACACACTGTCTCTTACGTCCTCACGTTGTCTGTTGCTCTTCAAATACCGATTGGATGGTACAGATCTTTATTAGGCACATTCAAAACAAGGATCTTGATGTAGGAAATGGTTGGATACCAACCCTTTGTGCATATAAATTGGGGACTACAGTAAAAGAATCTTCCTGTTGTGAAGACGCATTAAAAGGCGACTATGAAATCATCAAGTCCTATTCTATTTTGGGTCATCAACGCTTGAGATTTGAGAAAATTAGGTTTAGCTCCATCGCTAAGGCAACAATCTTCTACATTGCTAACTTTCAAACTCATGGTTTTTGGAATTTTCCACTAAATCCACTCAGCGTGGCCACCAAAAAGAAATGCATCGTCAACACAAATTGTGGCAGCAGTCAACACAGATTGTGTTTGCGTCAATTGAATTTGCAGCATGGCTTCTTTCTGGCTCGCAAATCTTGATGTCTTCTCATATTTTCTCACTCCTAGGCATATAGCAGTGGATTTCTTCAACCAATTTCACAATAGTCTCTGCCTCCTTCAACAACGATACTTTACCCAACTATTCTTGCCATATCTCCAAAGTCTCATACCAAAAGAGTTTCAAGCGAAAAAAATCGATTGTTGTCTCTCACGCCCTCACCTTCGACAAGAAAAAGAAGTGACTCGTAGATCTAATTACACATCCGATGGATGTAATCTACAAATATCACAACTTCTATTTGGTATTTGAACTATGGATATCTTGATTAAAGAAATGTTGGTTGTGAATATTATAGTGACAACATTATATTATTTCTGATCATGATCTGTGCACCACACAATGGCATTAAAATAAATAGCTCTCACAAAACTGGATTTCCATCTTGCAGGAGGATTAACTATCTATCTCGCCTCTCAGATATCTAACTTATGTCTCTGATACCATGTTAGAAAAAATAGAAGAGAGAGCAGATCCATTACACAGAACACAATCTCTCTTGATATTTTTATTGATCCTCACAGGTACAAATATATAAGACACAATTTACTGACTTCGACACAACCGGATCACCATTACAACCCATGCATTGGAAACGATGACTTATAGACTAACTACTCATAACTCCTAATGATAGATACACATGACATCGAAGCATTACTTCCAACAACGGGATGGAGAATACACTAAGACATTATTTCACTCAAAGAGGAAGAAATGATAATAATATTTATTGAATCAAGGAAATGACCTCATAAGCCTATGATTGGGTTAAATTTAATTCTTAACATTTATTCTAGTGTAAATTTTTAAAATGCAAGAGCATATGAATTTCTTAGTCAAAGTCATGTCAAAAGATCAATGTAAGAATTTAAATGGATTTAGAATTTGAATGTAAGGAGTGATTCATGTGTAAAATTTATTAGGAGTTCATGTTCGATTGCACTTGACACTTCACAAATTCTGGTACTTTGGAACAATAGGGATAACCAATTTGTTTTTCATTAATTTTTTGTAAGCCCTACCAAGTAAAGTCACACATGCAAACATGTAGTGTATCACTTTTATGCATGGAGTGCATGAGACATCAAGTTGGAGAATTAACAACTAAGTAGGTATGAGGGTGCTAGTTGTATTATTATGCTAGCTTGATGTGGAATAGAAGAAGCTAAGACTACAATTAACAGCAGGGGATGACATGAATTAATATCAAAAGGTGAAAAGGATTCCTAGAAAATTGGTTAGTATAGTGCATAGTATGAGGATGTATCTTGGTAGATGGATTTCATTTTTTATGGGTATCAATGACTATTTGTTTGCAGGAAGAACCAAAACTTGTATAATAATTAGTTTTATGTAGATAGAAAAAAGTAAATAAGAGACTCCATGACAAAATAATAAAATAATGAAGAAGAGGCTAAAAGAAAATGATACAACGTGTCTATCAAGATTGTTTTGAGAGCTTCTGAGCATATGATGAGGGTGAATTGCTAGGGTTATAGGATTTTGTAGAGCTTTTTCTCAATGGAAGGACGCAAAGGAGGGAGCTCCACTCCCTCCTAAAGGAAGGCTGTGGCCAACAAGGGTTAAAAACCAATAGAAAATGACAGAGGTCCTTCAGAAGGAAGGAAAAGGAATAGTGAAGAGGAGCAAGATGGTACTAAATCAAGGGAGAATAATAGCACTAAGGAAAATGAGGAAGAAGACAAGGAATAGGGAACAAAACACAAAACACAAAAGGGACCATGTAAACCCAAGGATGTGATCATACCCAGAGTAGTTTTAAATGATCCTTCTCTACAGGCACACAGGGACCACATGCAGACATATGCAATTGTTTTTAAATTCATGGGTTTATGGCCCAATGAAAAAGATTTATAAACGTGGATTAAATACCACTGGAAACCAAAAGGAAGCATAAACCTACATCTTGATTCAAAGGGATTCTTCATTGTGGTCTTTGCAAATATTGAAGATAAGGACAGAGTGTTTGAAGGAGGGCCCTACTTTTATGCAGCAGTAGGCCTCTATACGTGGCCATGGATTATGAATTTTGTCTCGGAAAGTGAGACTTTTACTTCAGTCCTAGTTTCGATGAGACTCTACTCTCTACATCTTGATTCTCGGCAAACAGAATCCTTATCTGCCATAGGAAATAAGTTAGGACATTTTCTCAAAGCTACTGAGGCCACTACAAGGGGAAAATATACTTCCTCTACAAGAATATGTGTGGAGATGGATCTCTCTAGAGCTCTGCCAGATGAGGTAATCTTGGAAGTTTTTTATGAAGAATGGGTGCAAACAGTAGATTATGAACATATTCCATTTAGATGTCGCAAAGGCCATCAGCATGGGCACCTATTTAGAGACTGCCCTCTCAGTAAAATAGAGAACAAGAGTAAAGCTAACACAATGAAAGATACTAAAATATTTCACAAAGTGGTACATAAAGGAAAAGGAAGCAAAAGGGGGGCAAAGCTACATCAAACAGAAGGGAAACAGGCTAGTCAAAATAGGTTCCAAGTACTCGAAGAGGAAGAAGTGATAACAAAAGTAGATCAAGCAAAGGGAGGAAGTTCAGTGGAGGAGGAGAAATAAGAATATGGTGAGCAAACACAAGATATTAATAAACAGAAAGAAACTATGTTGAGTGATGCAAAATTGGAGATGGAGCACGAAATGACCCAGAGTGAGATGGAAATGGAGGACCATGAAATATAGGAGATTCTTGATAAAGAGAACCTAGATCTGGAAGGTTTCTTGAAAGAAGGAACCAGGGAAGGGGTGCACTCATTACGTCAAGAGGAGTTCAATAGAGTTCAGCAGTTGTGTATATGGAAAACTCAGACCAAGTGGCTAGAAAGGAAAAGTAACAATGAAAGGTAAGGCAACGAAGGTGTGAAAACTATGAAAACCACACCAGGATTAGCACCAAGAAACCTAGGAAAGAAAAGAGGTAGGAAAATGTAGAATAAGCTATTGATGGAATGTGGAAAGCTAATGATAGATTTAGGTAAGATGAAAGACCTAACCAGATACTCCTTTACAAATCTTTAATAATGAAGTTCACTTCTTGGAATATCAGGGATCTAAGTAGTAAAAGAAAACAAAGATTACTTAGTAATAGAATGAAACAAGCATCTCTCGATGTGATCTTCATCCAGGAAACTAAATGTTCCATTCAAAAAATAAAAGAAATTCTTAGCAAATAGCTCAATCGATTTTAGTTTCTCGAAGTCAAAGCAGAGAACACAGCTAGAGGCATACTCACTCTTTGGAACCCCCAAAAAATTGGCATAATAGATGTTGAGGCATCTAGGGATTATTTATCAGTGGTCATTCAGCCTGTGGGAGATAACGAAACCTACCTAGTCACGAATGTGTATGGCCCCCAAAAAATGGATGATAAACTCAGGTTTCTAGATTCTCTGGACAATCTCAGAGATAGACATGCTAGAATACCATGGATCTTGGGGGGTGATTTCAACATGATCAAATCACTTTCAGAGAAAAAAGGGGGAACCATAATTCTAAGCAAAGAATCTTTAGCATTTCAAACTTTTATAGATAATATGAAGCTAGTGGACATTGTAATGAGTAATAGTCTCTTTACTTGGAACAATAAAAGAGGAGGAGAGTCTCAGGTGGCCTCAAAATTAGACTGATTCATACTCTCAAAGGACCTTATGCTCATTGACAAGGAAACGATAGCAAGAGTTCTCCCCTTCGGAGGCTCAGATCATTGGCCAATTCAATTGTAGGTTTAGGCCATTGGTACCCCTAGGAATAAACCTTTTAGATTTGAGAATATCTGGCTCTCCTACCCAGATTTCATTAGCAACATTGCCAACTGTTGGTCAGAAGATTTGAATATTCAGGGCACTAGAATGTTCCTTCTTCAAAAAATACTAAAACACATCAAGCTTAGGCTCAAATATTGGAACAAGAATGAATATGGCAATACTTTTGAAGCAAAAAAATCTGTTGAAGGTAAAATGTAGGAACTCAACCAAGCGCTTATCACAGATGGCTTTGATAAAGTAAGAAGTGATCAAGTTACCAAATATCATGAAGACTGGGAGAATTTATGTACACAAGAGGAAATATTTTGGAGACAAAAATCTAGAGTTCAATGGCTAAAAGAAGGACAACGAAACACTAGATTTTTCCATATATCCACTATGGCAAATAGAGCTCATAATAGGATTTATTCGATCAAGGACGAGGGAGGCAATATTCTCAATTCTTATGAAGAAATAGAAGTTGTGCTACTTCAACACTTTCGAGGTATAGAAAATGAAACCATTTAAGATAAAAAAAATTCCATGAGGGACTTAACAAGACATATGCCTAAGCTGGTGTCTAGAGAGGACAATTTCAACCTGAATAGTCCAGTGACTGAAGAGGAGGTTAGTGAGGTCCTCAAAGAAATGCAAAATGGTAAGGCACCAGGCCCTGATGGTTTCAATGTGGATTTCTTTAAATCTTGCTAGAATATAGTCAAAAAGGATATTCTGAATGTAGTAGAAGATTCCAGGAGGAATAGAACTATTTTGAAGGTGCTCAATACCTCCTTTATCTCCCTTATCCCTAAACAGGACTCAGCTCAAACTCCTGATAGGTTTAGACCCATAGATTTGTGCAATGTCATTTACAAGATAATATCCAAGGTTGTGGCCGATAGACTCAAACCTCCTCTTCCTTCACTAGTTTCTGTGGAACAATCTGGATATGTGGAAGGTAGACAAATTCTCAATAACATAATTCAAACACATGAGGTGGTGCACTCTCTGACTGGTAATAGGAAGGTTGGAATGATCATGCAATTGGACATGGCCAAAGATTATGATAAGATGAATTGGACTTATATCAGGAAAGTTCTTATTGCTTTTTGGTTTGATCACAACTGGGTTAGATGGGTCATGGCCCTAGTTACTTCTTCCATCTTTTCAATTTTGGTTAATGGTTCTCCCTCGGAGAATTTTATTCCTTCAAGAGGCCTCAGGCAGGGAGACCCACTCTCTCCCTTTCTCTTCATCTTCCTGATGGCAAGACTGGGTTGGTCTATCAAGCATGCAAAATAAGTTGGTAAGATTAAAGGTCTCCAACTTTATGAGAATGGACAGGGCTTGACTCATCAACAATTTGTTGATGATACCATGTTGCATGGAATCACAACTATCAAAGAAGCTCTTGCGTATAAACAAATCATGAGTGACTTTGCCATGGCTTCAGGGATGGAAGTTAATCTCTCCAAATATAAGATTTTTTTCTTTAATACTAATATTGCTATTTAGAGGAATATCTCCAGAATTATGGGCTTTCAAAGGGATATCCTCCCATAAAAATATTTGGGAGTTCCTCTAACTACTAAACCTTTGGACAAGAGAATTTTGGAGCCAGTGATTAATAAGTTGCATGATAAAATCCAAAAATGGACTATTAGATCTTTAAACTTGGCTGGTAGGTTGCTGCTCACAAAGGTTGTTCTTCAGTCAATCTCAATTTTCATGCTACCAACACTCCCAGCACCAAAAGGAGTCTTGCAACAATTCAAATCCATGCAAATAAACTTTCTTTGGGGTAAGGGGGAGGAAAGAAAGAAATGGGCCTTGGTTGCCTAGGATAAAATCTGTAAACCTAAAAACCATGGGGGACTTGGATTGGATGATCCAGAGATTCTTAGCAGGGTTTTAGGGGCAAAATTATGGTGGCGTTGGGTAAAATATCCAAAGGCTCAGTGGGCTAGTATCTGGAAAGAAAAATATGCCAGAGATTTGCAAAATAGTGATCACATAAGAATGTCTGGAAGTATAAAGGGCCCACACATCTGCAATAAGGCCTGGGAGAACAGAGATTAGTACAAAAAAACAGCTTCTCGGAAGTCAGAGAAGGAAGTATGGCTTTATTTTGGGATGATAAATGGCAAAAAGAACCTATACTATTAACAAAGGACTTTTTCGATCTCAAGAATGACAAAAAAACCAAAGGGCTATCTAAAGTAAAAGATTTTTTGGATCAAACCAACAGTGCAGGAAAATGGAAAACCTAGAGGAACATTGATTACAGGGATGACAGTCCCTTGAAGGAAAAAGCAAATGAGCTTATGAAATTGTTGGAACAAAGGAAGATATTAGTGACAGGAGGGCATGACTAACTTAGATGGGGCAACAATAATAAGGGTTCCTTTAATCTTAAGTAGGCAAAACGTATACTCCTTGAGCTGGACTCCCATGCTCCAGACAGGATTTGGATGAACCTATGGAGGCATCAAGGCTGGATGAAGATCAAAATTTTCATGTGGCTGGTTTATCATAAGAAAATTTTGACTTAAGATAACATAATAAGGAGGGGTGTTCTGGGGCCTTCCAGATGTTAGATCTATGAAGCCCAAGAGGAAACAATGCAGCACCTTCTTAATAATTGTAGTTTCACCTCCTGGTTGTGGGATACTTTTGCTTCTATTTTCCAACGGACTGACATGGACCAATGGAGTATTACCAATACCCTAACCAATTGGAGACGTAACTTTTCAGACTATGAATTTCTGGGCACTTCTTGGGCTCTTACGCTAGGCTTCATTATATGGAATGTCTAGAAAGAAAGGAACAAAAGAATCTCCAAGAATGAAAAAAGTCCTTCCCAACACCCTTTTGAGTAGATCTTAAACCAGATTAGGAAGATAATTGGCACTATAGTGCATAATCCCCCTAAGAACTTGCCTTCATATGCTTAATTGTGGATTGTTCATCATCTAGGAATGAAGGGACTCATTTCTCAGGACCTGGATAGGAAGGTGATGAAGATGGACACTAAACAAGATTTTTGGCACCCTCCCCCTCAGGGTTTTTTGAAATACAATATTGATGGGGCTTCAAAAAATAGCCCGGGAACTGCTGGCTTTGGAGGGATGTTAAGGGATGAGATGGAAGCATTCACTTCATCTTCCATTGCCATTTAGGAAGAGCCACTAACAAGATGGTGGAACTAATGGCTATGGAACAATGTCTAGATTTTATGAAGCAGGATAACTGGCAAAATGTGATTGTCGAAGCTGATTCTGAGCTAATTATTAACTCGTTCAAGAGAATCAACTGTGGCACGGTGCCAGAAAAAGCCTCTAAACATTGGAGGTTGATCCATGTTTTTCAACGGATTCAACTTCACCTCAAGTGCCTTCGCAAAATCAATTTTAATCAAGTGTGAAGAATGGCCAATAAATTAGCAGATATTCTGGCCAATCAAAGAGTGATCTGTAGTGAGAGCAAGGTCAAAATGGAGTGGCAAGAGATGCCTCAGAATAGATTAAAGGCATATTGTCATGACCAAGTTGATGAAGATAGGATGGAGTTTCGAAACAGAGCCATGGAGGCGGGGTCTAGATGACTAGGTTTCATTTTCTTTCACTGTCTTTTTCATAGTCTGGTCTTAGTGAAAGGCAGATGTCTATTGGCCTCCACATCCAAGATAAATATAGATACAGATGCTCTAGAGGGAAGCTACTCGGAAGACCTAGGTTAACAAAAGGTTGGCCGAATGGTTGGCATAGCAGTATTAGTGTGAGGGACCAGAATCCGGGCTTTCTTGGTAGTCATAATACCCATGGTTCTCTTTCTATGGACACACTACCACTCTCAGGGCAGTATATGGTATATCAGATGCATTTTAAGCTAGAAGTAGTTTTGACGAAATGGGAGTGATTCCATTCATCAAGCTACACGTGGCCAAAGGGAGGGACTGAATACTGCCCTCATCACGCACTAATATTTGGTGCCTTAGACCCGTGTAATATGAGCCTAGGCCATCGGATTAAACAAGGTGGATCTGCGGTGAGGAATAATCATGCAAGTATGTGGGTCCAGGGGGTTAAGCACCGCGCTTCTAGTTACTGCCATATATTCCACTACTGTTGGATTGGGAGAGGAGATTGGACGGTTGAGATTAAAGATGCAAGTCTGGATGAGGAATATGCCCCGTACTTCTTTCATTTAATGGTGGGAGTCGATGACTTGAGCATGTTCAACAGGTTCGTGGGTTACCTCCCCAGGTGGACTCGATATACTTTCAGATTGGTACCCTTTTTCTCTTCGGGCTCGATATCAAATGTAAAGTGGGTGCTTGGTGCCAGCCCGAACTGAATCTCATCCATTGTATTTCTGTGTGATGATCGAACGGTCTTAACATTTTCTATATTTTTAAAGTTATGAGGTTTAGTTGGTAGGGTTCGAGGTTTCGGCCTTTAGCTTGTTTCCCTTGGCCCACAGTTCCTCATGGGTTCTTGTATTTTATGTAATTTATTTTCCAGATTAATGAAATAGAAGGTACGACTCTTGCTTCGGCAAAAAAAGAAGAAATAAAATGATGCAACAACAAAAAGAAGGAGATCATGAAAGGAGATAATGGAAACCAGATGCAATGAGAAAGTAAATTATGAAATGAAAGAAGATGATGATAGAGAATGATGCAACAAAAAATAGAATGGAAAGATCAAATAAGATGATGATAAAGAGAATGGTACAACAACATGGGAAAACGAATGATTAAAACACAAAGAATAAAGGTAAATGGTAAGCATTCAAAAGAAGAAGAAAGAAGAGAAGTAAGATAAGAATGACAATATAATGTAGGTATAGATGCAAGGAATCCATAGAAAACATCTCTAAGTAGTTTCATGGTCCTAATTAAATAATATTTTGATGTGGAAAGGAAATAATAATATATTTTTTTTTGAAACAACTAGATTGGCCTAAACAAAAAATTGTAAGTATATGTACTTGAGTCAATGATGAAATCTTGATGAGGCATGTATATCCCCAAAAACTATCATATTGAAAATTTTGTGGTATTCTAAAATACACTTTGTAATGTATGTTTATGGTAATAAAAAGCCATTGAAGCAAATTACAGTTTGTGGTCATCTAAAACCACTAACATTTATTATAGAAGAAAAAACAATTAATGTTTTTGGTAAGAAGAGACCACATAAATGACTTGACTGGATGGATTTTTTGTGCGAAGAAGAAGCCATTGAGACCAATACAATTTTGGCTAAGCATAAACTTCTTGAGGTCATGAGAGTTGGAACAATTAAGGGTAAGCCAATGCAAAAAATCCATAGTTGTAATTGTTATAAGTCAACCAAAGAAAAGATAAGATAATGGTTGATCATGATGTAGGAGGACTGAATTTTTTTACGTTTTTTTAGGTAAAGATCAAAATGAATAACAATGAGGATGAAGAATAAGAATACTAAACATCACAAAATATTTAAGATGGAGACAAATAGCAACGAAAACAAAGAGAATGGAAGATGAAGATAAAGAAGGGACCAATGGAAAGAGAGTTTAAAAATGCATATTGAGATCACAAGTACCTCTTAGAGGGGAGTATGCTGGAATAAATCCTACTCGTAAATCATATCTAATGAGAGGGGAAGTCTAGTAGGGAAGCTAGGGATGAAAATTTGGTCAAAGCATTCGTGGAAGATGTATGACACAATTATGAGTTGGTTGAAATAAATAAGACATTATGGTAACCTATAGTTATAGAAAGAACCATTTGTACACTATATAATGTTATAAGTTAATACATTTCTCCATGGAGGCTTTTTTTATCATTATGTCCTTGCTTCATATTTTAAAAGCAAAATTTACAGTAAGAAAATATAGTTGAATATTAAGAAACTATTTAAAATTAGACACATGTGAAAAAATTGGATATCTATTATAAATAAGTTGTTAATTTGCAATAAAGACAATTATGACGATAATATTTATTATGTTTAACTTATCACATTATTATTTATAGAAATTATACCACTGAAATGAAATAACATATTGATGGTATATAATGTCTCATATTTTCTGTTTTATAAAATGTTTTTAGGTTTTGATCCAATCCTCTATTTCCTTAAATATGATGGAATAAAAAATTTAACAAATAAAAAATAGCAAACATTTAACAAATCAAAAAACAATCTCCTTGAGAATAAGTAAAATGAGGTCAGGTGATATACCTTTTAATATCATTTCATTTTAATAGAGTACATGAAACTAAATATTACTCTATTTGCAATGCAAATAACATTGATGTTGTAGAGCTCCTGATCGGGATGCGGTAAATTATCATAGGTGACAGATTGGGATGTGATATGGGTTGTACAAAGGTCATAACAACCACCATGTTCCACATGCTCAAGGTAGGGGGTGAAGTTTCCTTTGATATGAATGCATGGATGGTGGGTTTACAAGGCGGAGGAGGAAGGAATAAGGAAGGGTGGTGGAGAAGTTTAAGGCATTCGACGTGCAGGGTAAGAGAGAGAAGTTGTGGAGATGGGAGGCGCCTTAGCGCTGGGGAGGGGCGAAAGCAAGCAAGGAACCTTGGTTGCGATAAGAAATGATCTCATGGTCATCACTACATAGATTATCGATCGAGCAATGAGAACGTGTGGTCGAGGAAGGACAGGCCCGACCCAGTGGGTAGACAAGGGGTCGAGCACATCGAAAGCTCGCAGACACTGTAAGCTTGTTGAGCAAATCATAGCAGAGGAAAAAACGACATACCAAGATGAGACGGATGTGGGAATTGAGAAGCTGGTTGAAGATTGGGAAGCAAACATAAACTAGGAAAGTGAACCAAAGGAAGAGATCGACAATTGGAGGACCATGGTCCGAGATCCAGGGAATACCCATTGTAGAATTACTTAGCTTAGACACACCCTTTACTTGTATTTCTTAATGAAAAGTCTTCTTGGAAAAGCGATGGAAAAAATCGTTATGGGGATGGAGTTAATAGTGCAGGGCCTGCTAAGTTATAAAAGAGACATGGAAAAAATCCTCTTTTAGTTGCACAAACAGGACATCAAGATGGATCGAATTGACCATCACATCTGTTGTATCTTGGAGTTGTATGGAATGCCAGGGGAAACTGCTGAAGATCTTCTTCCTATAGCCTCTGTCTTCGATGAGAAGAAAGAGCAAAAATACTAGATACCTCATGCTTAGTTTTTTTTTTATGCGGTTAGCTTTTAAGTTTCTTGTTGCATATGCTAGTTTTTACAGTTATGTAGTATTTGGACATGAGATTGAGACTTATCTATCTTGGCTATAAAGACTGAAGCAATTTTGTTTTTGGATGGCGTATAACATTGACGGGTGCCCACCCGGATGCGGGTGAATCAATATCCTTTAATGATCTCTGTGATGGAGCCACACGCAGACAGCAGCTGGAAGGTGGCAGAGGACGAGTCTCGGGCTCATATCCAAGGTGAGGTGAAAGGCATTCACTGCAATTTAATGTCGCTCCACTCCCCAGGTACGCATACGGAGGATGTTGGCTTGACAAGCCAAAGAATGATGGCGGTCACTTTGGTGTTTTTATGACGCTCAGATGTGAGCACATCCACAGAGGAAGATGTAGCTGATGGTTGGTACAGGCTCAAGGTCGGTAGCAGGGGAGATTCATGGTGGTTTTGCTGGCGAGGGAAGCTGCAGCGTCCTCAGGAGAAGCCACCCTGGCCTCAGTCTCGGTTGCTGAAGGTAAGTGCAACGCACTCCCTCTCTGTTTCCATAATTGATGTTTGGCGTCTTAAACCCGATAGCAGTCCCTCTTGGGTTGGTAATCCTGCTGCAGTGGCCTGGGTGAGGGACGGGCTTCCTATCGAGGTAAATAAGCACAATTGAGTGGCGAATTTAGTTGCTAGAGAGCTTAAAACTGGGGTCTCCTTTTCCTCTGGCTGGTCCTTGGTCTGGCATATTGCCAATTTTCTGCCTTTGCTCCTTCATTCTCTGTCTTTGAGTGGGTATATCAGGCAGAACCTAGTGCACATGGCTCCTCACCTCAAAGCAACTCCCAGGAGAGGACGCAATTCGGGTCTTCGGGGGGGGGTCGGGAGGACGAGGCAGTCCTACTCCTCAACGCATTTCTCCGCTCGCCATAGCCTACCCACCATCCCAAGCCTCTGAAGAGTCTGGCTCTTCGATAAACAACTCAGTGCAGGCTGCCAAATTCTGTTTCAAAAGCCGGTTGAACAAACCGCTTGTCACAGCTATGGTTACTATCATCTTCTCAGAAGAAGCAGAGGAACAAGTTAGCCCGGATACATCATCGAAGGAACACTCTCCCACTCCTCTGGTCAATTCGTCATAGGAGGAGGATCTCATTAGCGCAGAGTCAGATTCAAAGGACCAGTCTCTCTCTCCCATGGTCAATTCAGTACAGAGTCAGCTGGAGGAACACAGTATTAATCCTCCTGCAGAGGGGATGGAAGGGGAGTCTCAAGGTATAGCCAGAACTCCACAGGTCTTGGCTCAGTCAGGTAAGATGAAGCAGTGGCCAGATAACACCTACCCCAATATTCTGCATCTGAGGCGCCCCCGAGGAGTAAAGCCAACGGATGTCAAAGATGGAGTGATGGTCACTTGGGAGCGTGCTTCGGACGAGGAGAAGGAGCAGGGCCCTGATGAACCCAAGTAAATGTCATAACAGTGTTTGAAGCTTCAAGGCAGTCACTCTGCATTTTGGTTTTCCAGTTATTTTGATTCAGTACTACGTCGTTGGGCAAGGCGATATCCAGCTAGCGGCCAACCAGAGGCAAGAATTTTTGAGATTTTTGGCTAAAATCCCAGTTATTATAAGTTGTTTCTTTGTAATCTGGATTATAGCTTTTTTTAGTTCTGCTCTAGGTCCACAAGATATGTTTATAAGCTGTAAGAGCAGAAGGCATAGTCAGTTTAGTAATGTTTTCTTGATAGAGAGATGTCCAAGGCTCTCTAAGAGGTTAAATCCTCTCTGTATATATCTTTTTGTTTTTTAATATCAATAGAATAGACTTTACTCAGAAAAAAAAACACTGACCGGTGCCCAATAGACTTGGTTTCCCCTCGGGGCAAGTTGAGGCCACCCGGTCAATCTGTGTGGTGTAAATTTGCCTAATATATAATAGAAAATGGATGGATCTTCCAAGATTACAAAAGAAAACATTGATGTCGTAGAGAATCTAATTAATATATATTTTTAATTTTTTTTAGTATGAATTAAATCACATTGATGTTGCAGAGAGAAGTCTAATTAATATATATTTTTAATTTTTTAGTAGAATCATATATTTTTTAATGATATTGTGAATTTTACTTGCTTAAAATGCATTTTTGAATGTCTAAATGGATTTATTGCCTAAATGGATTTAGTGACCTAAAATGTTGAGAATAAAAAGCATTGTTTTTAAAATTATCCATCTTATACACACATTCAATATATTTTCCAAAATATCTATCACACTAACAAAGTTATTGACCTTTTAACTCAAAAAAAATTATGGTGATATGGGAAAGCTTATGTCATTCCCTTTTTGAGCACAAAACTAAAATCATAAAAAGATATTGATTATTTTCTTACCCCTCTTTTGTCCCCAAGGGAGTAGCTAGATTGGAGATCATCATGATATGAAGTCTTTGTGAAGTATATGAAGTCTTTGTCAAGGATGTGGTTCAAAGTTTATAGCTAGATTGGAGATCATCATGATATGAAGTCTTTGTGCAGTATGAGTTTCCAAGCTCAAATCCAGGTTCCAAGTTCAAATCCAGCTATCCCTTGACTAGTTGTGTGGGCTATGTGTTGAGAGACGTATAGAAAAATCCTTTTATCTTTCTTAAAGTCAAGTAAACCACATAGCTTTTAGTCGAAATTAATCATCATCATCTTTATAAAAAATATTTAACTATTTAAATCTTTTTAATATTATTGGTTTAGAATAAAATTTTACAATAATTTGAATAATGATGACTTTTAAACTAAAATTTAATTTCTCAAATCAAATATATAATCCATTTTTTAATTTAAAAATATAATATTTTTATGATTAAAATATTTTTCTTACCCTAAATCTAATACATTTTAATTCAAACTGAAATTTACAATTTCAACTCATATAAAAAAATAATTTATTAAATTTTCTTGTTCTTTTAATTTTATCATCTTATCTATGTAAAAGTGAAACAAACACATCACAATCAAAAGAGTATAATAATAAAACATTCATATTCCATCAAATTTTAGATTCCCATGTATAGTGAAACCAACTCCCTGGAAACAAAAATTTAAAAGAGGGTGGGGATCTTTCATTGACTAGGTCAATTTTTATATCTCATACAACTGAAATGCAAGAATCCAAGAGGGTACACTGGTCGTGAATATGATGTTGGCCACAGCCCTAAAATTTTATGGAATCATCTACGAAGGTAGAGGAATTGCCTGGATGGCCAAATGTGACCGGAATCTGGGAAAAAAATTCAAAAAAACCTTGTAGATGAAATTTTTGAATCATTTTTTTTATGGTGGAAATGGATCCAACACCATCAAAAATGTCTAGGGCACCTTAAATTATAGATTTTGACAGCTTTTACTTGGATTTACAAAAACCCTTGCTGGATTTTTTCAGAATATGACTGGAATTTCCATAACTTTTAGGGAATAAAAACATAATTTTTAGACTACGGCAAATTCTATAGCCAAATTAGGCCGAATCACAATACCATCTCATCCACATTTGAATCGGTAGATGCACTGACAATTTTACCAGGCATAAAAGTGCTCAAAAAGTCGTAGTTTAACTATTTTAATCTTAGGGTTCAGGGTTTTTGAGGGCATATAGTGGAAAAGGGCTCTAGAAGTCGTATTTTAACTATTTTAATCTTGGGTTTGGGGATTCTTGTGGTATATAGTGTTTGGTTAAATCTGTTTCAAAATTTGATAGCATTATATTGGAATTATAATGTTTATTTGATAAGAAATGAAATTGAAAAGTGGAACGGAGATTGCTCTTCTCAATATTTTGAATGACTAAATAGGTTACATTGTAAACATCAATAATAAATGACTGAATTAAAACTCGACACCTATGGAGTAGAATTGAAGTAGGACTAAACTGCTTATGACACCTAGCAGATAATAAATCAAAATGTGATGACACCTAACCAACAACTAACTGACAGTGAGATTAATATCTCAACATCCCCTCCTCATCTCAATTGTTACATGTAGTGACACTTACAATGCCTAGTTGTTCTATTTGAAATGCAAATACAATCCTTCCCAATGGCTTTGTAAAAATATCAGCTAGCTGATCTTTGAAACCATATAAATCAAGTACTAGGTCCCCATCATTGACAAGCTCACGGATGAAATGAAAACGTGTGTCAATGTGCTTGCTCTTTTTGTGGAAAACATGATTTTTTTATAGAGAAATAGATGCACTGTTATCACAGCATATTGGAGTTGGTTCCTTCTGAATATTTGAAATATTTTTCAATAATCTTCTCAACCACACATCTTGACAAGCTACTAAATTTGTTCCTACATACTCTACCTCTACAAAAGATATTGAAAAATTTGATTATTTCTTGGATGCTCATGAAATCAGATTGGTTCAAGATGAAAGCATACCTGAGGTGCTTTTAAGATAATCTAAACTCCCTACATAATCGTTGTCTATATAACCTGAAAGTGAACAATTTTCAGAATGTGTATAAAGCAAACCATAATCTATTGTCCCAACAATATACCTTAATATCCTTTTTACAATCTTCCAATGAGAAATCTTAGGTGACTACATAAACCTGGAGACAAAACTAATTGCAAACATAATGTCAGGACTAGTTTAAGTGAGATATAACAAGCTACCAACTAAACTTTTATATAGTGTGGAATCAACTAGTGGTTCTACATCTTCTTTGCTCAGTTTTGTGCCTAGAGAAATTGGTGTATCTGCAGGTTTACAATTGATCATTCTAAACTTTTTGATGATATCAGTTGCATATTTTTGCTGATGAACAAAAACTCCATTAGAATATTGGTGAATTTCAATGCCTAAGAAGTATTTCATGACTCCTAGATCTGTCATGTCAAATTCTTTTTGCATTGCTACTTTGAAATCTTCTAACATCATATGTCCTATATAAAGAAGATCATGTACATAAAGGCATAGAATCAAAATTTTACCTCCATGCATTTTGGTATACAAAGTTGGCTCGTGATTTCTTCTAAAAAAACCACCTTTGATGACATAGGTGTCAATGCGACTCTACCAAGATCTTGGTGCTTGTTTCAAACCATACAAGGCTTTCTTCAATCCGTATACCTTATGTTGCTTTCCTAGAACTTCAAAACCAGGAGGATGCTCTACATAAACTTCTTCCTGCAATTTACCATTCATGGAAGTGAATTTTACATCAAGCTGATAAACTTTCCATTTGTGCTGAGCTACTATGGACAAAATGGTTCTAACAATGTCTAACCTTGCTACTGGAGCAAAGGTTTCAACATAGTCGACACCAAGCTATTGTGAGATCCTCTGGCAACCCGCCTTGCCTTATGTTTCTCAATTTCTCCTTTTTCATTCAACTTGGTCTTATATACACATTTTACACGAATTCTTGTTTTGTCTCTTGGAAGATCAACTAATTCCCAAGTCCGATTCTTCTTTATGGAAAAAATTTCTTGGTATTTCTTCTACCCAATGCTTTTCTTTCACTGCTTCTTCGAAATGAGTTGGTTGAGATAAAAGAAATGCAAACATATTATGCTGGTGAAACTCATGCTCTTGCTCATATGTTTCTCTGACACTTCTTGTTTTTTGATTGTCGTCTGAAGATGTCGAATCACTAGTAGATTGACTGTTTGAAGATGTACCATTTTCAAAATGGTATGACTCTTCTTCAACATGCAATATTGGTGGCTATGGTGGATAAAAATATTGAATTAAGCTTCATCAACTTGATGAGACCAAGATTTATTTTCAAAAAAATTTACATCTCTGCTTAAAACAAACTTCTTTGTAACTGGATTATAAAGTTTGTAGGCCTTTGATTGATCACTATAGCCTACGAAAATACATCTTTCACTCATATCATCAAGCTTATTTCTTAGATTCTTAGGAACATGTGAAAAATCTATTGATCCAAAAATTCTAAATTGAGATACATTTACCTTTTTACCATCCCATGCTTCTTGAGGTACTCTATCTTGGAGGGTGGTTGTTGGAAATCTATTGAGAACATAACCTGCTATCAAAACTACCTCAGTCAAATAATTTTTTGACAACTTCTTCTCATGAAGCATACATCTGACCATGTTCATGATTGACTAATTTTTCCTTTCTACTACTCCATTCTACTGTGGAGTATATCTTGTTGTGTTCTGCGTTATGATTCCTTGTTGTTGACAAAATGCTTTGAAGTGATTGGAGTTGTACTCTCCTCCTCTATTGGATCTAAGTATTTTCAAAGGCTTTCCACTCTGCTTTTCTTTTTATTCTTTGAATTCTTTGAACCTTGAGAATGTCTGTAATTTTTTTTTGAGGAAATAAACCCATGTCTTCTTGCTATAACCATCAATGAATATCACAAAATAAAAACTACCACCAATAGATTGTGTTTGTATTGGGCCACATATACCTGAATGGACAAGCTCTAAAGGCTCTTTCTCTCTAGAGTAAGATCTGGGGAAGCTATCTCTTTTATGCCTGGACAGAACACAAATTTCACAATTACAGTATTTCTCATTCATAGTAGGAAGACCACATATACCTGAATTGGGCCACATATACCTGAATGGACAAGCTCTAAAGGCTCTTTTTCTCTAGAGGAAGATGTGGGGAAGCTATCTCTTTTATGCTTGGACAAAACACAAATTTCACAATTACAGTCTTTCTCATTCATAGCGGGAAGACCAATGACTACTCACTGTTTCTGAAGCTGACTTGGACTTTTGAATGGTATGTGGCCATATCTAGAATGCCATAGCTGACAGTCATCTATTCTTGACACATTGTGTACAAAATACTGTGAAATATTTCTAATTCCAAGAGTTAAAGGAAATATCATATTCTTAGTTTTTTCAACCTTAGCTATCAGTGTTCTATTGGGAGGTTTGTTATAGATATAACATGTGTTCCCTTGAAATATTACATCATAACCATTTTCCATCAGTTGCCCTACATTAATGAGGTTATGCTTCATATTTGGAACATAATAAACTTGAGGAATGTATTTATGCTCATTATGTTTAGTAACAATAGAGACAATACCTTTTCCTTCAGTTTTAATGCAAGAACGATCTCCACGAGTAATTTATGATGTTATGGAAGCATCAAGATAAGAAACCATATTTTTCTTACCTGTCATATGATTGTTGCAACCACTGCCCAACAACCGAAGATCCTTGTTGTGATTGTCTTCGAAAAGATTGCATGAAAGAAACATTGTTTTAGAGAATTATGCTTCATTGTTAGAGAAATGGTTATTGCCTCCGTGTTGCTCTGTTTGTTTCTTTTTGCATTCATTTTCATAATGCCCAAATTTCTTGTAGTAATAACATTGGACATTATATTTGCTCGAAGGTCTACTTCTTTGAGTTTGATTTTGTGGAGGTATCTACTATTTTGCTACATGATGGTGTTCTGATCTGCCTCTGCTTCAGCCTTTGCCTTGCTTGTTTTTTCCTCTATAACCTATGCCTTTGCCTTGCTTATTGTTGCCTCTATAACCTCTGCCTCTCCCTCTGCCAAAAGAAAGTTGCGCTTTGAAAGCTTGTTCCATGGAATCTTATGTTAAGTTGAGTCTTGTTTCGTGTGCTAGAAGTGATCCAATCAGCTGTTCTACTGAGAAAGTTGTAAGATCTTTGGATTCTAAAATGGTGGTTACAATCATGTCATATTTCTTAGGCATACTTCGAAGAACTTTCTGAACAATTTTCTCATTTGAAATGGTTTTACCAATTAGCTTGATTTGATTGTTTATTCCCATAATTCAAGTCATGAACTAATCCACATTTTTTGTGTCAATAATCTACACAGTTTCGAACTGTGATCTCAATGTCTGTAATTTCACTATCTTCACTGTATCATTACTTTGATATGCAATTTTCAAGATTTCCCAAGCTTCATGTGGTGTGGATGTGCCAGTTGTCTTGTCGAAAATGGAGTCATCGACTGAGTTTTGAATCCAACATTTGGCTCGGTGTTCTTTCCTTTTGAGTTCAGTGAATTCATTCTTTTGATTACTAGTCATGGTCGCCCATGCTTCTTGAGTGGACTCTACATACGCACTCTGATGTGTATTCCAACACTCTGGGGCTTGCAAAAATGTCTTCATTCTAAAAAACCGAAACTCATAACTTTTTCCAAACAGACTTAGGGTCTGTGGCAAAGCACTAGAGGAATCCATTTTTTTTAATGCAAAATGTTCGCCTTTTCTTTTAGATCTCCTTTAAAAATCTTTTTCTTTTCCAAGTTTTTATTTAAAAAAACTTTAAAAAATCATTTTCCTTTATAAATTTTTATTTTAAAAAAAACTTGTAAATGAGATTTTTTTTTATAAGAACTTGGAAAGTAAATGTAAAATATTCTAAATGACTAAATAAATACAATGTAAACATCAATAATAAATGACTAAAGTAAAACTCACACCTACAGAGTAAAACTCAAGTAAAACTAAGCTGCTTATTACACTTAATAAACCAGAAATCAAAATGATGATACTTAACTAACTAAATGACACTGAAATTAATATCTCTGTGTCCTCTAAATTCCGTATAATTTGGGCCGAATCACAATATCATCTCATCCACACTGGAAACATTGTAAACGGCAGACGCACTGGCAATTTTACCCTGCAGAAAAGTGATCGAATTTTAACTGTTTTAATCTCGGGGTTCTGGGATTTTTTAGGGTATATAGTGGAAAAGGGCTCCAGAAGCCGTAGTTTAACATGTTTTAATCTTGGAGTAGGGGATTAATCTCAGTGTCATCTAAATTCCGTATAATTTGGGTCCAATCACAATATCATCTCATCCACATTGGAAACGATAGACGCACTTACAATTTTACCCTCCAGAAAAGTGCTCGAATTTCAACTGTTTTAATCTCGGGGTTGGTGATTTTTGAGGTTTTATAGTGGAAAAGTGCTCCAGAAGCCGTAGTTTAACTGTTTTAATCTTGGAGTTGGGGATTTTTGTGGTGTATAGTGTTTGGTTAAATTGGTTTATAAGTTTGATAGCAATATATTGGAATTATAAGTTAATTCAGTATAATCTGAATGTTTTAAGAATTTTTTTAAGAGATAAATTTATTTACGTATTTAAAGTAAAATAATTTTTTTATAAAAAGATATTTTATTAAATTCCATAAAAATACCCTACCTTGTTAGGTGAAAATAAAACAATGCCTTATTTTCTAAAGTTTCCGAGGAGGAATTATTGGCTACAATGAAATCCTTTCATAAAGACAAATGTCTGGGTTGGACGGCTGGACTATTGATTTCTTCATCTATTTTTTTGACTTATTTAAATCAGATATCCTAAAAATGGTCGAGGAATCAAGATATCATGGTACATAAGCCAATATATTTCCTCCACATATATAGCATTGATTCCAAAGAAGAAGCTCTCCACTTCTTTTCAGACTTTAGACCAATTTCATTGTGCAACATCCTGTATAAGATCATTTCAAAAATTATTGCTATTTGAATGAGGAATATTTTATCTTTTGATCTGTCCCATGAGCAACATGGGTTTCTAAAGGATAGGAATATTTTGGATGCGGTGGCTCTCACTCAAGAATGCTTACATTCCATGCATTGGAGGAAGTTAGAAGCTGCTTTATTAAAAATTGATCTTAAAAAAGCATACGATTGCGTGGACTGGGCTTTATTCGCTGCCTCTGTGCTAGGATTGGTCTTGACGGAAGATGCTCTAGATGGATTATGGTTTGTGTGGTTGATGTTAATTATCCAGTCCTTATAAATGGAATCCCAATTCCTGTTTTCAAAGCGGCCAGGGGGTTAAGACAACGCTGCTCCTTGTCTCCGCTCCTCTTCATCCTTGTAATGGGCTCTTTGAGTCTACATATTAAGAGGGTGATTCTTCAAAATAAATGTAGGCCTCTTCCCATCTGTAGGGGAATCTGCATTTCCCATAATCTTTTTGTTGATGATATTCTTTTAACAGCAATTCTGTGCAGGGCATCTTGGATTTGTCTTCATGAAATCTTGGGGAGGTTTCAAAAAGCAACCGACATGTGTGTAAATGAAGGTAAATCATCTTTTCATGTCAAGAATATAAATGGGGATCTGATTTCTTTCCTATCGCAATTGTTCAATATTAAAGAATTTCCTCTCTAGAATGGGCTAAAATACTTGGGGTTTAATTTGAAAACTGTTCGTGTGGCTAATTGGTCTTGGATTCCTAATCGTTTTTATAAGAAAATTGCTGCATGGGAATACAAATGTTTATCCATTGGTGCCCCCGCAATTCTGTCTCAGGAAATGCTCGCTCAAATCATGGTATATTGGGCATATCACTTCTTTATCCCTACATCCATCGTCATCAGTCTTGATAATTTCATATGGGGAGGTCATAAAGAACAAAAAAAAATATCATTTGACAAAATTTTAGATGATGGCTCGCCCTAAAAAAATGGGAGGATGGGGCATTTTGGACTTAAATATTTTTCAGAAAGCCCTACTATGTAAAACCATGTGGAGTGCAATTATGGGAGAGTCCATATGGAGTAAGGCCATTAGAGAAAAGTACATGGACAATAAAGATATGTCTTTTTGGTATAGATAACACTTCATTGGATCCTCTCGCATCTCTGATATATGAAGAGGATTCCTGAAATTAGAGCCTTACTTTAGACAAAACTTGATCTGGAAATTCCAGACTCTGTCAAAAATCATTATTGGCTTGGATGAATTTGCTGGAGAAAATGGAAAGATCGATATTTCCACATAGTTATTAAGATCTTTACACAATAGGGTGTGTTTTTCTGGGTCAATGCCATTCAAAAATGGGAAGGAGCAATTCCAATTTGGAAATCAGCAATAGAATTGCTCCTATGTGACGATCTAGGAGATCAATGGAATTCTATCACATCTTCATTGCTGACACATGATATATTTCTCTCTGCGGACAAGGACTTCCTCATTTGGAAGGGATATGGTGGCTCTTCGTCTATTTATGTCAAACATATTTACCAACTGCTTCTAAAATCAAAATCTGAGTAAACAGATAAAACCTTTCCAACATCCTTTTGGAAAACAAGATGCCCCTTAAAGATCATAATATTTTCTTGGTTGTTGTTCATAACAAGAATCTCACATGGGAAAATCTTCAAAAGAGAAACTGGTGCAGGCCTGCAATTTGCCCCCTTTGTAAATCAAACACTGACAACAACTTACACATTTTTCTCCTTTGTCCTCAATCTCACATAATTTGGCAAAATCTTGCAGCGTATTTTGGTTTCAACAACATCTCTTTCCCTTCCATTCCAGAGGCTTTCAAAGGGTGGAGAACTATGCACAACAATTGGAGGCCCATTCCATTATTGGCTATTTGGGCCCTATGGAAATGACAGAATGGGACAATTTCCAATTCCAAAAATGAAACTCATTCCTATGTTTTCGAATTTATCCTTTGCCTATACAATGCACTTGGATGGCCATGCAAATCGAGGGTTAGAAATGGAAGGAGACCTCTGACAGGGGATTTCCAGGTTATTCCACGTGCTTTTTTTTATGGAGCTGCTCAACATGGTTCATGTGCCTACGAAGTATACATTATTGCAGAAGTTGGTCAAGTTTTCGAAATACATTGGAATGGAAGTGCCAGATCCAACAATAGAGCAGAGGCAATGACCCTTGCTGGTCTTCTATCTCTTTGTGACTTTCTTGACACTCCAAAACTACAAATTTTTGGAGATTGGAAGGTCATCATAGATCACGTTTAGTCAAAACATATCATAAAAAATATCAATCTTGCTGGATGGTTGAACGTGATTGAGGCTTTATGGAGTCGCAGGAGGGACTACACAATTACACGCATTGACAGAGATAAAAACAAGAGGGTAGATGCTTTATCTAAAATGGGCCTATCATCTCCACAAAGTGTTTGGAGGATGCAGATAATGCTAGACAACATCTCTTATCAGATCCAGATAATGCTAGACAACACCTCTTATCAGATCCAGGACTTTTGCTTGCCGGGTACATAATTTTCTATTTAATGAAGTCTATGTGGTATGTATCTGATTCCCACTATTTAGTCTTTCCCCTTTTGAAAAATTCTCATATATTTTTGACATATGGAACCGATTCCTACCTATATGTTGTGCCTATATCTTATAATTCTCCATATGATCTATATGTAGCTGAACATGAAAATTTATTTTGTCCATCCCACTTTATGTGACTTTGCACCTCATATATTTGCCAGATCTGGTGATTTTCCATATATATACATTTTTTTGATGAATATAATACAGATATATAGCTTTTTTTCATGTTGAAAAAAATATATAGAAAATACCACCAAAAAATCAAATTTCGAACAAAATACTCCACACTAGAGAATGAATAAATATACACTGCCCACTGAAAATTATCTGATACATAATTCAGATCATATTGCACATAATGTAAGAAAAGATAACCATTAAAATAAAAAATTGTAGTTAATATTTATCATGTACGTGCCTGTACATGGAAGCCGAAAGCATAATGCGAAGATGCATTGACAGTTTCGTCGCTGAATAGAAACAGAGAATACATAGAATTTTATATTTCACGAGGAGAATTAACCTGGATGAATAAAAGGATTCCTGTAGATTACCCGCTATATAGGGTTTACAAAGACCAGTTCGATTGGAAAACTAATTAAACCAATTTCTAAATCCAAATACCAGACTATGTAGATGATGACTTCAAAAGCCCTCCACCCCTATTGCGGTATAAGAATTTTTGGGTCCTTGTGCGACATATACAAGTAACCTGGCACAAGAATTTGTGTTCTTTCTGCGACATATACACATTATACTACCTAACACAAGAATTTGTGTTCTTTCTGCAACATGTACAGCCAATTAAACCAATTGCTAAATCCAAATACCTGACTATGTAGACGATATCTTTAGAAACGCTCCACCCACTAATGCGGTGTAAGATTTTTTGCTCTTTCTGTGACATATACACATTATACTACCTAACACAGTATTTTTGTTCTTTCTAAGACATACACACATTACACTACTTAAGACTATGCGCAAAATGCCCGTCAAGCTTGGTTACGCAGCCCAAGGATCGATCTCGCGACCTTATTTTGAGGCATGGCAAGAAGCATGAGCATTTGAATTTGAGTAGCAATCTGCCAGTGACTTCATAGCATGAACCTGCATTTTAAGCGCCACGATGTAGTCTGCACACTCTTTTAGGAAAATGAGCGTGTCCATTCGCTGGCTTCCCGGCACGAGCGCCTTCAGAGTCTGCATACGAGAATCCACGGTGCCTTCTCCTCCTTTATCACAATTATCACGTGAAAATAGGCTTGTGATTCCCTTAACCCCGGAGTCCCACCCAGGCAGCCGCCTGCAAGAATTCCTGCGAGCAGCGTTCAGTTTGCAGGGTCTTCCTTTGGTTGAGGCCGATTTTCTTTTGCTGTGGGAGTCCCCTCTCCCTCTGGAATTAACTACAAGCCCTTGGCCGCGGGTTTTCCTATCCCTGAAAAGGTATTTGCTGAGGATAGCCTGCCGCCACGCGCTTCGACCCCTTGCTGTCATGGCCAGTGAGAGATCGGCAGCCAATTTAACAGCTCGAGTTCGAGCGGGGAGCTTGGTCGCATGTCGATGGATTCTCAAACGGCGCAGGACGGCCACCAGGTGGTTCAAGTATGTATGTCGGAAACCGGCCATCCATCCCCCCTCTTTCCCACTTCCAGAGCGCTCTTCCATATGATAAGTAGATCAACAAATTAGAAAATGCTAATCACTAAACAAAACAAAAGCTTGCTGCAGCACCAACAGATGTGCCTTCGCAGAAGGCGGGTGGGAGACAAATATGCAGGCATGCGCTGAGCCCGTCTTAGGGCTATAAAGATGAATTGTCGCTTCATGCTCATTTCAATATGAAGGTGGGGGCAGGCGGGGTCCGTCTATGCAGCACTCCGACCATACCCGAGTTATCTTTTATCTCATTACCATTTTATCTTTCATCTCATTACTTTTTTATGAGAAGAAAATAACGCGATCTTTACATTAGAAAGAAAAAGAGAGTACATATTCATGAGATGTTTGGTAAAGTAAATTTTTATAAGTTTTTTTTGTATTTCTCATCTTTATATTTTATTTGTTATAAGATTAGATATAATACTTTTGTGATTTATTATTTAGAAAAGAGGTTTTTAGATTAATCATATTATAAGAATTAGAACCAACTAATGTAGTTTATCTTAGGGACAAAGTGAGAAATCAATTGATCTGAGAGAATAAATAGCATGGATACATCATTGTCCCATGTTAACTGTTCAGAATTACCCATTGGTAAAATAAAATTATTTAGTTAAATAATTTTATTTCACCATGGATGCATCATTGTCCAGTGTTAACGGGTCAGAAAAAGTGTTAACGGTTCAGAAAAGTGTTTAGCTGTTAAGAATTAGTTGTTGGTTAAATAAAATTATTTAGTTAAATAATTTTATTTCACTATGGATGTATCATTGTCCATTGTTAACCATTCAGCATTAGTTGTTGGTGAAATAAAATTATTTATTTAAATAATTTTATTTCACCAATGCCTAATTATGAATGGTTAACACTAGGCAATGATGCATCCATGTTATTTATTCATTGATTTCTCACCTTGTCTTGAGGATGAACCACATTAATTGGTTTAAAACGTGGACCCAATCCTTAAGATGTTATAAGATTATTTGAATTTTCCTCTATTCCTCTATTAACCTCTTCAGTCAAAAATGTGCATTTGTTTTTTCCATCAACTCTTAATTGTGATTGATGCATCAAACATTTGTCATTACACCATGTTTATAAGCAACAAAATGTATCTTACCAAGGTCATATTTATAAACAACAAAATGTATCTTACCAAGCTCCTTTGAAATTCCTTTTATTTAGAAGAGATTGGTGTATGCTCGAAACTCTGTGTATATATGACCAAATTCAATATGCTGGAAATTCTTCATCCAATGAGATAAGACAGGAGGATTAACCGCATAAACCAAGAATTTATCAAGGCCTAGCCATTTAACACTTATGAGGACACCCGAAAGAATAATAATTTGAGTTACATTGTTTGTCCCTTAAACCCTACCACCGGAAATGGAAATTTTTACCTCGTTCCAAAATAATGATTGCTCCACATCCACACTTCATATACAAGCAAGCACATCCAAAACCCCCCCTCCAAGGCAGGCAAACCAATGGCCTGACCTCTGATCTTTTTATTTCACTTCTTTCTTATTGTCAAATATAAGCGCATTCTCACATCTCCAAATGGACCATATTACGAAAAAATATAAATAACAATATTAAAACCGACAGTTCATCTAGAAAGACAAGCATGATTTCAGTGTGTGGTGTCCTAATAAATGCAATACCAATTGCATCCAGAGTCCCTTCCCAAATCGCATCAGCAAATGTACAGGTAAGCATAAGATGATCTACATCTTCATCTGCTTGCTTGCACATCAAGCATATACCCGGTCCATCAAGCATATACACGGTCCATTAAAGCCCCATTTTTGCATATTTTTCTAGATAAAGATACGGTCGTGAAATGCCCCTGATCTCATTGCTTACCCAATGAATGTCATTTTAGAACACTTTAAAGTCATTCTCAAATAAAACGATTATTTTAACTTACAATTTTTACAGAAATATGAGAGAGATGTAAATAGTGATCTTGAAACAAGATTTATGCGAGGTATTAACGAATAAATTTCAAACAAATATATGTTTTAAATAAATTTTAAACAAATATATGTTTTTAATAAATTTTAAATGTGGGATTTTAGTTATTTGTGGTTTATTTTTTTTATGTTAAATTTCAAAGTGTCTGTAGTAATATTTAGTAATATTCATACTTGTCAACGCCTCAAATTTTAACAGGATCTATTATTGACCAATTATCCTGATGATAAATCCTTATTAAAATTTAACAAATTGACAAATATGAATATTGGTATAGATATTTTGGAATAAAACTTGAAAAAACTTCTACATATCGTAACAAAATTGTAGATACCTTCTCAGAATACAGAAATCATGCTGTATTGAAATGTTACATCATTTAACCTGCTTTAAACATTTCCTGTTTTCACATAGCTTGCCTTTATGATACCCATCTAATAGTATAGATTTCCCAACAACACAATAATACACCCATATATATATATATATATATATATATTCTGTGATGTATATCTAATCGTTACATTTAAAAATATTTATATCAACTTTCTTAATTAAAAAATAAAAAATGATATAGATAGCTAAGCTGATTCCTTCATCTCGAACGCGAATCTATCGTTTCGGGAATCGAAATTTATGGTGGGAAGCTTTCAAACGCAATCTGCTTCTCTCCACTTTGAAAAAGACGTTATACCTGTAACTGACGTGTGGCCTTGGATTTTCATACTTCTGCATGATGATGTGAAAGTTAGATCCTCTTTATCAATCATGCTCTTTTCCTCCAATTATGCAAAACTTCTGCTGTGGAAGTTGGATTGTGTTATCAATCATGTTTTTTTATGATCCAAAATTTTTATAGTAGTTTATGAGGGTTTATTTTAATGCAAAAATGATAGAATTTTAATTTAATTATTATTAATTATTAAGTGGATAATAAGTTATTATGGATAATAAGTTTTTATGTAGATATTAAGTGGATAGTAAATTATCAAGTAGATAATAAGTTATTATATAGATATTAAGATTCAGTTTCTATAAAATATTTTTATATATAAAAATAAATTAAGATTAGTTTTATTCACATATTCATTAATTTATTTGCTGTTTATATGAATGATTAATTAAAAAATATGTATGAAATGTAACGTTAAATGGTTTATTTTTTGTTTTTTGAATTTGTGGTTTAATAACTACCGTATTACCAATAGTAGAATTTATTTATAAGAGTGGAATTTCTATGATTAAATAGTGTTAATATTTTTTTTAATCATTATGTTTAATTTATATATTATTTTATTTATAATATAATAATAATATATATTTTTATTATTTTTTTCTTATTAAAAACTAATTGTTTTTATGTTTACTAATTAATATCTCTAATATTGGTCCATTTTTATTTAATACTACACATTATAATATTAATTTGTAAATTTAATTATTTGAAAATTTTAGTGTTAATTTATTTTACAGTCACTACTGCAATGCAATTTACAATATAACCTTATGATTTGCACATTAAATATAAATTTAGTTTTAGAATGTTAAATCCATTTTACATTTAACCATACAATTTACGATGTAACAATATAATTTCACTAAAACTCATGTCAGTGGATGTAGGCCAACCAAAGAAAGGAAAGAAAGTCAAAAGTGGCCTTGAGCAGTATTGACTCAAATCACCGGGACTAAAATGCGAGTTATTCCCATTCCGATGGACATGTGTTGAAAGGGTTATCTACGCCTGTGCTTCTTCAAGAGATATTATGACATGTATTGAAAATAGAGATGAGATATTATGACATGCAATGAAAATAGATATTTTGTAGCATGCACTCAAACTGTGTTCAAAGAGGCATCTAGAAGCACAAGCTGTGTATCTGGAAGCCATAAGATGACAACTGTAATTTTGAGTCTGAATCTGGATAAATTAAGCATCAGAGACAATGCGGAGAATGAAGCTTGCTGTTGGTCAGACGGCCCCAAGTTCCCTATCCTAATGATTGTGTCTTCTTATGATATAATGGTTGAAATGTGGTGTTTTTTAAATTATTGGTTTTTTTTAGTTGACTTGGGTTGAAGGGTTATACTCCATTATAACATTCAGGGTTATGTTTACATTGGAGTATTATTGAGATTGAGTAGGGTTGATATTAAAAGATTGATTTCAACAGTATGTTATATTAGAACATATAAAGAATGGATGTGTTTATCAATGTTTATTTTACACTGATGTTTTTGAAGGGTCAGGTCAGGTTAGATTGGGTTGAAGGGTTATACTCCCCTATAACATTCAGGGTTTTGTTTACATTGGAGTATTATTGAGAATTAATATTAATAATGGTTTATTTTAATTGTGGTATGTAATAAGTTTATTGACCAATAATTTATTATTATTGATTTTTGGTTAATTAATGATTAATTTTATTTAACCTTGACTATAATAATATTACATTGTTACATTATAATTAATTTATAATTTATCTTAATATTACATTGTCACATTATAATTAATTTATCTCAATTGTGGTTGTTTTTATTTGACTATAGCTTTATAGGGTTGATTTTTGTTAACTTCTAATTAACCAAAAAGAAATAATAAAACATATCAATTCCAGTTAAGCATTGTGATGTTTCTCAAGAGTGATAACCTGATGACAAAATAAGAACATCTCATCCGTCAGGGAAGAAAATATTGTACGTTAAAGATTGGATAAAAGTCATGAAATTTTAGATTCCAATCTAAAGTGAAACCAAATTCCTCGAACCAATAATTTAACCCATAGTGGGGACAACTTAATATTTTGTTGACTATGTCAGTTTCTAGATAAAAGAAAGGCGAAATGCAAGAAGCAAGAGGGTACAGTGGTCCTTGAATATGACGTCAGCTACAGCCCTAAATTTTAATATCTCTGGACCAAATTGGGCGGAATCACTATGGTCATATTATCAACAATGGAAAATTGGGACGCCAGACACTGACAATTTGGACCGTAAAAAAAAATTGTGTCCAAAAGATGTCTTAACTCTTATAAGTTGGAGAATGGCTTCAGAAGCCTTCCACGCCTTAATCCAGTACACAGCTTTTTTGTTCTTTAAGCCACATATACCCATTGTGCTACCTTTTCCAGGAAATAAAGGTCTAAGATAATGTATTTATATTTAAAAATGTGTTTAATTTTTTTGACAAGGTTATATAATTGGTGTTTTTTTAGTTTAGTTTAATAAAATATTTTAATGTCATGATGTGTTATATGTATTCCAAACAATTATGAAATTCTAAAATATATGAATATTTGTTTTAATAATTTTTA
>APFE030529143.1:0-12271 GCA_000404065.3 Pinus taeda
AATATATTCGATTGAACCATAATGATAACTTGATTAAGAGACATAATTTCCAAAAGAAAACACGAAAGGAAGCCAAATGGAGAAACCAAAACATAGAGACCCATACAGCAAAAAAAAAGGAAGTCCACAGCCTAGTTACCACAGTAAACTTGCCCGAAGTAAGCCAAAACATAACCAAAAAATGCAGACCAATGTCAGCAAGAGCAGGCTAATCAACAGGTGGTTCTTCCACAATTCGGCACCAACCAAATTCAAGCTCATCTACAACATGAACAGCAAACTGATTAGAAGGTCTGGGATCTACTGGCAACATCTCCATATTCTGAGTGCTGTAACCTAGGTCGACCTGAACATGTTGAGTTTCCATTCCAATTCGAGGTTGAATCGCAGGAGGAGGACCAACGACTGACCCCAAACCTCCCGTATGAGAATCGGAACCCTCCACCTGAGTTGTCTCATAGAATACCACGGATATGTGGGCGGTTATCCGAGGCTGGTGCAGAGAGCTGTTGAAAGAGAAAATAGCAGAGCCTGTCGAGGAGGGAGGCACACGGGATTGACTAGGGGCATGACGCTGCCTGCGCCCACTATGAGTACCACGATAACGACCCGTGAATAGTTCACGGGTGAGGGTAGGTGAATCTGAAGTAGAGCTAGTCGGAATGTGCCGGGGTTGGCCTCTATGGCACCCCATTTTGTGACGAAGATGAGCCATCGAAGCACGGTCCAAAGAAAGGTTGCAGACAAGCTAAGCAATGGAACCGAGATCAAACCAGCGTCGAGTGGAACAACAAAGACGTGGAGACCCGGGAGAGGGCCCTCGAATGCTAGGCACAAGCGGGAGCCTGCGAGCCACCTTTGAATTGCCCTTCCTAGTCTCCCACCCTCCCAACTCAAAGACCGGGCAAAAGACATAACGGTTTGACAAGGGGTTAGAAGCAGTGAAGGAATTGCTCAGAAGCCACCTACCAAAGCCAAAGGCCAGAAAAGAGACCAAGAGATTATAAACCGACAGGAGAACCTCCAAACTAAAATCCAGAACCCCAAAATGGAAATAGATGAGCCGATGGAGCTGCCCTTTGAAGGTCGAACACATCTTCCTCATCAAAGGCCGGGAAACCACATAGAGAACTGGAAATTGAATAGAGGCGAGGGGATGAACCCAAAGAAACAACTCGCAAAGCTTTAACGCAAACACAGGGCAGTGCCATTCCTTAAGTTGGCCATACCTTTCTTGAAAAACCCCATTCATAAGTAATGCATTGATGATCACTATCATCTCTTGCATGTAGTAGCGTGCGGAGGGAGGATCCATTACAGAGGACTCAAAGAATGAGCCTGAACCACTTGACGGGGGAGTGTAATGACTCGCATGCCAGGCGCTCTACCCTTCTCCTACATTTAACACCTCATATAAGATGGGCAGGTGTCGAGCTACCTTGCCCCATCCGAGTCCTATCATGTTGAATGTCGCATCAGTCACCCGCATCCGGGGAATTTTGAACAAATAATTAAAATTAACTATAAAATTCATTGCAATTGTAAGGGTGACCCTTGAAGGTGTGCCAAATTTCTAATTTTTTCGATTAAATATAGGTTCCTTGGAAACCCTAAGCACTACCCCTCATTTTAAGTATGAAACTCACCATAAATAAAATGACATAGATTGAATGTACTTGACCTAACAAGGATATTGAGTGACTCCCATAGTTTCAAGTAAATTAGATAGGAAACTAGCTTGGGCATTTGACTTTGAGATCTTGTGTTCCTAATTCACAACACCCAACAAGTTGTGCTAGCCTACTCGGCTATCTATAACATTTTTAATTGAAATATGGTGATGGTAATTTGATATATATATATATATATATATATATATCCACACACACTCACGCGTGCATGTACTCACACACACACCCCAAAGATATGGTAACAATGAAATCATGTAAAGTATGCTTTTAATTTCATGAAGTTGTTGGATCTCTTTTATAGAGTTCATAGGTAGTTGAATAAGCTAATTTTATTATATTAATATCAATTATTAAGGAAAACTATTAAATTTAATCATATGGGATAGTCACTGATACAACATGACTTTATCACATTATTGAAGGCCTATACTCTAACATGCACTTTTACAACTACAATACTAACTATTAAAAATATTGATTGAAATTCAAACATTAAAAGTAAACTTCTTAAGAAACTTCTCCATAATTCCCAGACCATACAATTACTCCATTGGGATATCTCATCAACCTTCTAAAGATATAATTCTTGAGTTCCAATTTTTTAAATTCCCATGTTCCTGAATACCATTTTCCTAAACTCTCAATTTCTATATCTCTTGAATTATTGGATATGAATCTATATCAAGTTACATATACCTTGATTCCCTTACATGTTCAAATATTTGGCATTTCAAAATGCAAAGACGTACTCTATTTTACTGTCACATTTCTCATTCCTATAGTATTTTTGGGCCTTCTATATCATAAAAATATCACAAGATATAGAAATTCATAGAGAGCAGGGGGCCTACTTCCACGAAAATCGACGCTCCTAGTAATAAAAAAGTGCTTATCTCTAGTCTAGTTTCTTGACTCTTATCCCTATGAATCATAAGAAATAAAACACAAATACAACTAAAATTCACCAACATATGGGTAATTCTCTAGGGGAGATCGTATAGTTACCTCCTGCTTGATTAAACTTGCTTTCCTATAATTTGGAGTGTCACCTAGACTTGAAAAGGTTGTGGGAAGGTCCTCTGGCATAAGAATTGGATTTTACTCAGAGACTTCCATTCCTCGTGAGTGCTTCTTTAGCTCTATAATTTCAACCCTATCTAAAATAGTCGTCTGCATAACCATGGATTTCACAGTCTAATACATCTCCAATCACATAAATTATCCCATTTCCTTGGTTCATGAGTTTCCAAGGTCATATACCTTGCCTTTAGTATTCACCAAAGTTCATTCTATATCCATGTTATCCCATAATGGATGCACTACAATTTCAACCTCATCAATGGATACTTTTCCCTCCATAGGACACCTTTATAGAAATTGATAGTGATCTCTTTCTATGTGTTTCTCTACTTGTGTACATCACATTTCCCAACCTCCTTCATACGAACATAGCCTCTAGAGAGTGCGATCAAGTTTTCCCTTTTATTATTCTTGTGACGGATTAGCATTATGAATATTAGGCCCTCTACAATTGAATTATGTGCATATTTTTATTCGTTCACATGAATAATCCGTCTGCATAAGTATTTTCCACTGTGGTCATGAAAATTAAGTTGGGTTAATTAGATCTTGACTAACCCTCAAGATGACAAATTCAAAACAACCTCCCACTAGTGGAAATACCAAATCATTCTTTGAGTTTGGAATGGTACCCACAACCCATTAAACCACTTTTATTCCTCCTTCATCAGATATGGTAATTCATTCACATAACTTTTCTTATGCATGAACCAAATGAAAGCCTCAATCCTATGGGAGGTCATGTTGACATGCACGAGGCAAAGGATTGGTAACCCATCTATCTAGCATCATATCAACCAACCCTACCTCATCCTCAAAGAGTATTGAATGCTAGATGGTTAACCAATTCTCCATTTTGTCTTCCAAAGTGAAGACAAGAATGATGTCCCTATCTCTCTCTCTCAACTAGGGAGGATATATCAACCAAGCCAAGCTTGGCTCTCAAGTACACAAGCTTCTTGTTAGGAGGATATTTCGTCAATATTTCATTTACCTATTCATTAGTGGAGATATACTATAGCTACAACACACCATTTTTTACTAGCTCCCGAATTTAGTGATAATAATTGTTTATATGCTTTCTCTTTCCATGAAATTTTGGGCCCTTAGATATTCGTATATAAATGGTGTTGTCATAATGTATCACTGTAGGTTTCATTAGTCCTTTGAATATGTTGGATAGTATCTTCCTTAACCTAAGCATTTCTTTGCTTACTTCATAGGTTGCAACATACTCAACCTCAACACTACTTAAAGAAATTGTGTCTTACTTTCTTCTCATCCATGAGATCATTTAGGATCCCAAACTAAAACATCCCTCCGCGGTGCTTATTCCATCCTGCTCATTGTATCCCGAGTTGGAATATGTATATCTAAGAAGGTGGACACCATTCCCCTTATCATACGTATATGTTTTGATTCTATCCAAGGATAATGATTTGGCCCCACTTGGAATTGACTGAGAAAGTTTATTGAAAAGCTATGTTTGGTTGAGTGTTGACCAAGTACACCAGTGAGCTAATCAGTTGTCTATACTTTAAAGGATCCACCGGGCTCGATTCAACACTCCTTAACCTCTTTAAGCTTGTTATCATTAGAGTGGTCATTGATTTGCAGTCCATGATGTCAAACCACTTCAACATCTTTATCACATATTTTCCTTAACCCAAATAATATTCATTAGGCCATTGCCAAACTTCTAGTCCCAAATAGCAATGCATCAACCCTAGATCCTTCATGTCAAATTCCACATTTAGTTTCTTCTTACATTGTTCGATTCAGACTTCTACACCTATCAAGAGAAGATCATATACATACAAAAGAATGATTACATGTTCTCCATCAACAACCTTGATATAAATGTTTGAATTAACAAAAGAATTTGTGAAGCCTATGATTACATTTTTCAACAAAAAATCGGTCCCATCTATCTCACATTTTGAGATTACTTCACAGATTCCCCTCTTAATCAAATATTCAACATCTCCAAAAATAATAAGGTGGAATATGAGTATACTTTCCACCCTCGTACCTATCCAAACGGTCCATTTCACAACTTGATCCTACTATGCATGAAAGATATTATTCCATTCACTACCACACTATAAAATTATGCTTGAATAGCAAGGCTGATGACAAACATGGGAAATCAAACCTTCATAATGCTAGGATTTACAACCTGGACCAAAACAATCTAAGGTATAAAGTGCAATTGATCATGCACCCCTTGCAATATAACATCATTTAAATTCAAGTACAAGAAGTATTTGAATGTTGTACAACAACATTAGCCACATCACATGCCCAAAACCTGATCCAACAGAAAAAACAATTATTGGTTATCATGGTTATTATCTTATGTCAATCTCATTTGCTAAAGCTAATCCATTCTACTTCCATACTAAGTACATAGAATAATGCAACTTTATATATAAATCTTATGGTATAGATCTTATTCAAACACTTCCAATGAATTGTATTTCTCCAATTGCAAAATAGAACAATATATAACCAAAATCCATTTTTTTCAAACCCTACAATACTATGTTCAGAAAAATTCATAGAAAAAGGTGAAGGCTAAAGCTAGTACTGGAATAAAAACATGTACTAATCCAAGCAATGGTAATTTAAAGATTTTTTTTTCTTCCTTTAAACTGCTGTGACTATGAATAACTTTGATATTCCCTTTGGTAAACAACCCTTCCTTTGATATTCCACTAGAATATTTGATATGTGACTACATTTACAACATAGAAAATAGTGGCAAATCTACAAACCCTCATTCCAAGACGCCTATGATCTTGTATTCTCCACTTCATATAAAATCCACTAGTGTTTCATTGATTAATTTCCCATGCTCTATGGATTTGAAGCCTCACACTAACAAGCACATTGTTTATTTTCACCTAGGGTTTGTAGAAATAATGAACATATGCCTAAATGATAACTTATAGCAACACAACTTATAGCAATGATCTAAGAGTCAACCCTTCAATATTTTTTACTTCTAAATAAAACATATCATAATCTCACAAATTTATTTCAAGCTGATATTTCTATAATATATTTGCAAACATCTCGGAATATTTACACTTCAATCTCTACATTGGATTTTAGCCAAATGGGAAACTCTAAAAATCTCATGAATGACTAAGTTTTGGCTTCCAAAATAGAAATGACTCCATAATTTTTTCTCTTACCCTTTCCCTTATTTCTCAGTTTACATTTCTAGAAACATAGTTGTCTGTTACCCTAGAATGACACTAAGTGCTCAATTTCTGAAATGAAATGATCTCATTCTCAAAAATGGTGGAACCTTTTAGAGGAGAAAATCTCCTTCGATATTTGAATTGAGAATTTCATCTTTGTTAAAAGAACATTGCTTATGTTTGTTATTCAAACAAATTCATATTAGATCTTTGTAATTTTCTCACGGGCCGACTATTCCATGTTAGTATGTTTTGAGCACACATTTCTTGAGCTATAATTGATGATGCAAGTTTATCTATGAGAATAGATTTGTAACCATCCATATTGAAGATTGACATATAAGTAAGTATCGATAATTGTCATATTTCTTACAATTTTTTTCTATATACGATGACCATTTAACCCAAATTTTGTGTCCTCTCTTATTTTAACTAAGAAATATTACAAGTGGATTAAGGGCAGTTAAGGATTGTTTTGGTGAGTTTTAGGGACCAAATTTCAAATATGGGCTCTCTACCATGGCGACGCCTCCAATGATGGGCTTAGAATTTTTGATCTCAATAACCAAATTTATATTGGATAAAATACATAAAAATGTATATCCTTGAAGAAAATGTTGAATTTTATAGCTATGGTTACTATTCATAATCATTATTATCATTTATGTACTCATATAAATATATTTCTATGTAAAGCATGTTCTTCATACTGTAAAGAAATTTCTATTATTTATGAATTTGTCGAAAGAAAGATTAGAAGGTGTGTTGTTCGTGACCTTCTCAAAAGGAAAATTTGAATTTTAAAATTTGATTTACGGATCCACCAGAAGACCATGTCAGCCCTCCTCCCTGTCAATTTGACTCAGTTGTAAAGAGGAACCTATTCGACCCCTAAAGAGACTATAAATATAAGGTCACTTGATCTCCCTCATGGTGTAATTCACATCTCACCATATCAAGCACATTCTTCTCCCTTAAAATGAAGAATTCAAGAAGATGAAGGCTGAACATAGAAGAATATGTTTCCACTCCCATGTGTGACCAAACTTGGGATGAATTTTCTATGATGAATTTCTATGGAGAAGTCAAAAAATTAAGTGGAAGAAAGAGACTTCAGCTAAGCCTTTGAAAAAGCTTTCCATCTATAGTTTTGGATGGTCTACCTTGCCTCTTGGTGGACTATTGGTCTATTTATCTTGATGATTAGTTTTTCTATGACTCTTATGTCTCTTGTTTTGACTCGATTCTATAAGGAAATGATTTTGGGTTCCCCCCATTTGGGTTTTCCTATGGTAAACTCTTGTTTGGTTGTCTCTTTATGATCCTTGTCGAATTTTTGATTTGTTGTTGAGATCCTTTGCATAATTGATTTATGATAGAAAATATCACAAGAGAAAGATTAATAAATATCATAAGAAGTAATTATCACCTAAGAGAATGCCCTAGATTTTAAACAAAAAACACATTTAAGTTATCATTTTCATTTACCGTTTCCATGAATGTTTTTTTTTTTCTTCGACACCATAAAATAATGAATTAAGCATATTAGAGGCACAATTGAAATAACAACATAAGCTTAGTTCAAATCATGAGAATAAACTTAGAAAATACCTTCAACATTGAACCATGTTGAGATGTGAAACTAAAATATGAAGGTGTACTCGTGAAATTCTCTTGAACCACCTAAGTAAATTTTCTACCTAGCCAAATTAGGAACATCTTATCTAAATTCTTAGCCCTAGGGAATCTCTGTAAGTTCCCTAGCCTTTTGTGTCCAAACCCCAAAACCGCATCTTGTAGTGTGTGTCAACCACCCACTGTTTGACACCTTCCTCAATCTCCACAAATTGTAACAACTCCATATCACAAAAACTCTTACAAGAACCCAAATCCTTTCTCTCTCCCCCTAACTCCGAAATCCAAAATGCAAAGTTGAAATCCCTCCACCATTCTCCGCCTCCTATTCATCTATCCTTTACCAATCTCTAAAATATTCTCCCCCATTAACGGCTTACATACCAAGTTATAAAAACCTCCCCAACTGAAATATTTGTCACCTTAAAGGTCCACTGAACGCTATTAATGTTAAGGTATGGGGTGCCATCCTTATAGGATAAAACAAGACAACAACTCCTAAATAATAATAATTAATAGACATTAAAATAGCCAAGAAATCTCAATGATCTAGTCGAAATCAATAAGTTATTTGAGGGCCCAATTTAATTTTATATTAAATTATTCATAAGCTTACACTTAAAAGTATAAAGCATTAATTCATCATTAATCAATATTAAAGACTATTAATAAAACTACATAGATTAATCACTAATAAATCTTAAAGAATAAATATTAATTTAATATAAGCTCTATTTACAATTAAGTTTGAACCATATACCGTAGAAATAGTAGCGTATTTATGAAATGTGTGGGTATGTAGCTAGTATGGAGATACTTCATAAATATACTATTAACACTAATAAGAAATTAACATAGCAATCAATCTTTCAAAAGGTAGGCTAATATCTAAGCATAACATATAAGATCAAGGAGTGGGCATTACAATTACTTTCATCATCATCCTCCCCATCACTGCCATCATTATTTTCATCGTTCTCATCGTCATCATCACATCCACCATCATCATCATATCCTTTGTCATCATCATCATCATTGTCATCATTCCTCCTCCTCATGAGCATTATCATTGTTGTCATCATCCTCCCCCTCCTCATCATTATTTTCATTGCCATCATCATCATCATCAGTAGAAACATCATCATTTTCATCATTGTTGTCATTGTCATAATTGTCTCCACCACAACACCACCATTGTTTTTGTTTCCACCACCTCCTCCTCCTCCTCCTCATCATTGCCACAACTATCATCATCATTTTCATTGGCATTGTCATCATCATAGTTGTCATTGTCCTCACTTCAGTCACCATCTTTAATGCTTCCATCGCCACACCCACCCATGATCACCATCATCATGGTTATTGTTGCCTCCAATGCTACCCCTACCACCTATGCCACTGCTATCTGCTATTGTCACCCTTGAATATTAAATTTGAAACATCAATATCACTAAATAAAAAACATAATATAGATTTTCAAATCATCATCTTAGTTCATTTTGAAAAATCAATCACCTAATCAAAAAAACTTTCATAAAATAAAAAAATGTTCATTAATTTATTTTATTAGCATTTTTCCCAATAATATTTTTCAACAATATAAGTTTTTTTATAGGTACAATTTAACTATTGAATATTTTGATTTTGATAACAATGATAGAATTTTTAATGACATTTAAATTTTTTGTTATTTAAAATGTATTTTTAAATGCATAAATAAATTGATTAAATGCCCTTAAAACACTTATAATATACATATCATATTACTTAAACTAATAATTCCAATTATATAAATTACACAACTCAAATTTACTCAAAAATCTAGAAAAATTACCTAAACCTTAAAAAATAAATTAAATTAATCCTTATATATATGGTTTATATTGGATTCATATAATTTTCAAAAATCTTGAAAAATTATAAACAAAATTTGCTCAAAAATGTTGAAAAATTACCTAAACTTCAAAAAATAAAATAAATTAATCCTTATATATATGGTTTGTATTGAATTCATATATTAATTTCGATTAATATTGATTTACCACCTTCATCACCATGACTTAAATCAAATTCACCGAAACCTTTGTAATAAATTTTTAACGCACTACATTTAACTTCGCCATCACCAACACTACACATTTCAATTTGTACTTGGTCCACTTATTATGCCTAAACCCATAATAACAATACAGTGACCTTAATGGAGCCAATAATGGTTGGTATCAGGTCAATTATCGCTAAGTTATCCAAACCGTTGAATCATAACCGTTGAATTCAAACGCCCATATTGCGGCCTTCAAACTTCACATTCTCCACATTAATTCGATCTCTCGATCGCTGAGCAGTTCAGTTTTGTTAGTGCTCGCTTGGAGTTTAATGTTGGGATTTTTTGTTTTCTAGAAATTTACAAAGCTTTACTTGTTGCACCAAGTTTATGCAATTTAGAATTTTTTGGTTTAAGGTATTTTGTACGCTAAAAAATTTCATGCTCTGTACGTGTACAGGTTGCAGTCTGAGCTTATGCAACTAATGGTACTTTTCCTACTCTTTTTACATATCCTTCTGTCTGAGATTATGACCTACTCACTGTTCTTATATCATGTTTGCCATACTCATTATTCTTATATTATGTTTTAACATAGTGTATATATTTTTTTGTTTGCTGTTTGCCCTATTCACTTCTTATGTAGAGTATATATTTTTTGTTTTTCTTGGATCTACTAGTTTCACAGAAGGAATGTATTAACAATATATTCTATTCAAAACTGTTTTAAGTTTATGGATTATATAGAATGCATAATAATCTCATAATTAAATTGCAATTTTCTTGTTTTTCTATTCCATTTTGCTATATTTTAGTGATTTTATTTTATTACCCAGAACATAATTTTTATTTTCTAATTCTTATTCAATCTTTAGATGAGTGGTACACCTGGAATTTCAGCTTTTCCAGAGGTAGATGACATTTTCTCTTGGGTTGGCACCATAAATGGAGGAAAAGACATTGTTTATGAGGGTCTGAGATATAAGGTTTCTTTGAGTTTTCCAAAGGATTATCCCTTCAAGCCTCCTGTAGTGAAATGTGAGACACCTTGCTTCCATCCTAATGTTGACAAGCTTGGAAACATATGCTTGGACATTCTTAAGGTATGTTTTATTTGTTTATTGTCTTTTCCCTTACCTTCTAGGTTTTAGAAAGTTCCCTACAACTTTCAAGCCTAATTATGCTATGATAAGTAATATGTCACCTTTTATACATTAATTTAAGTAATATGTCACTTTTTATACATTAATTTGTAATGAGAATTGGTTATAGGAAAAATGGTCCTCAACACATGATGATGTTAGTACTATCCTCCTCTATGATGTTAGTACTATCCTCCTACCTATTCAAAGCCTTTTGAGAGTTAAACATGAGCTTAATCTGGATCAACTTTGTAATTTTATATTCCTCTAGTTTTGTTTTCCACACTCAATCAACTCTTTTATATTGTGTAGAACCAAATAATAAATCTTCACTTAATACCTTTGCAGCCTCCATATGGAGCAATCAAGAAGGTAATCCTTGTGACTCTTATTAAAATAAATTACAATTCCTAATTGTATGGCACGATGTTTGAATTAATTTGGCTTTTAATAATAGTCTAGAAGTCTTAGTGTTAAGGCATTGACTAATTATGGTTGACAATGTGTAGACTTCAAAAAAAGCAGTGATGAAAAAAGTAGTGATGAAACAGGGATGAAGGTGGAGCAACTTGTAATAGTTTTAGTTCATGTATTTTACAAGATTCAAAGATTATTTTCCTTCCCTGAAATCAAAACAAAATGTCTTAGAGGGTGGTTTAAAATTTCTGTAGTTAATTGTATTATTTTTATTGTAAAATATTGTTTATTAAAATTGAATTTAGGGAGAAAGTATACTTATTGTTGCTCTTAACCAATCGGGAATGTTTCTTTTAAATGTATATATATCCATTTTGTCCTATGGAATTTGCTTAGTTATAAACTAACCATGATATGAATTATGGTGGTTTTTTATATAAATGCATAAGTTTAGTTAGGAATTATATGATGAATCCTGGTGCATTTTTTTGGACAAATGTTTATAGACTATTGGTAAACTTGTATTCATACTTGTAATTCATGAACATATTGTCTCATGATTTATGTGGTTGTTTTGAGTGTTGATAGATGTTTATAATAAATGTATATCATTTCCATTTCTGCGTCTTTGAGGAGAATGGAAATTTGCATGGTAGATGTTTATAATAAATGTATATCATTTCCATTTTCTTAATTTATTGAGTCTTTGACTACATTGGAAATTTTCTTGTCTAGAAGTTACTACATGGAAACTTATTTTACACATAAAAGTGATTACATAAACCTTCTTTTCTGGAGATGAAAGGTAATGTTTTTCTATGTTATAAAATATTATTTAATATAAAATTTTTAGAGTTACTATCAATATTTAAACAAAATTTGTTTTCATTTAAAATATTTTATATACAATTTATAATTTAGAAATTTAAATAATGCAAAATATTTGATTTTCTCCATATTTATGTTATTTATATTCTTTTGGAATAAAATTCCATCTTAGATAGCATGACAATAATAAAATAATGTAAATAGAATATGGTGGAATTACTTATT
>APFE030529151.1:0-11566 GCA_000404065.3 Pinus taeda
TTTTTTATAAAAAAACATAATTTTGAAGATTTTAAACATAATTTTAAAGATTTTCATTCATGTTTCCAAACACACAACATTATAATATAGATGGAAGACAAGATATGATCAAAGTAGGCTCATGATCAAAGAAACTGTCTTCTTGTTGAAGAATCAATGTGTCTTTTCCCTCTACCTTACCCTACTTTCATAGCTTTAGCAAAGAATCTATTTTTAGGATTACCCCTGGTTTCAGTGCAATTGTAGACTCAATACTAAGACTAAGACTTTCGCTTTTCTTTTATTAAAGGTAAGGTCTTGAGATAGAGGTATGCATGGTTTAAAGAATAAAGGAAACTGGAAATGGAGTAAAGGGAATTGTTTCCAATCCGATTAGTAAGGTTGCCAAAGTCCTTGTAACTTGTTGGGATTGGCACAACTTAACCCAAATCCCTGCTCTTTAGGCCCAACTTCCCCTTGAAAGGCCAAGGGAGGCTTTTTAGTTGATACCCCAACCAACTCCAGAGTCCAAATAAGACTAGTGCCTTAAATAGGGTCAAGAAGAGGTGTAGGAATTAATTCTGAAAGATGTCCTTCTGTTTCTATGTATATATCTGCAGCAGAAAGCTAAATCAGCAAGAACATTGCACCAATTAATGTTAGGTATAACATACAAGTACTCAAAAATGATATAGAAAAGATATTCTAACCAATAATGAATCAATGATGTTCTTTTTTAGTTTCAATGACTGGTTGGGTGGTTTACGGAGTAAATTAGTTTGCTGCTGTGTAAAATCATACTGAAAAATCTGCAGTAAACAACAGGGATAACAACATGTTTCACTCCAATAGACCACCTAGTGAGTTCCAAAGCAATCTTGGATCATAGATTTAGAGGTGGGGAGGTTGGAGGATGAAAGATAAGTCTTAGAAGATCACTTAACAAGCTTGATTAGCAGAAAATAGCAATATCCAGCAAGCGGGGAATTGTATTTTTGTGAATATGAGATCAGGTCCCACTAGGAAAAGTGCCTAGAAAATTTTCAAAGATAAGATAGACTTAAAAATGGTTGAAAAATGTGTATTGTAGACTCTAAACCAATGAATCAACAAATAAATTCAATATAGAGTCATAGAGCAAGGTTCCAAATGATTCATTTACTTGTTGGGAGATGGAAACCTTGATGTTTGTTGCAGATTTCTTGAGTTACAGCTAACAAAACATTCCAGATATGCACTAAAATCACTCACTAGGTACCCGCCAGTGACCCGGCCGTTTTTTTGTGGGACCGCCGGGACCGGGTGCGGCCTTGCCTGGAGGTCATCCAACTTCACCCGGCGAGTCATTGCCTGAGTTCCCGGCACGGGTCATTGATGACACTCGGAACCCGACCGAGGGGAGTTGTGCCGTTTTCAAGGGCGGGTCCACCCATACAAGCCCCCGACCCGGATCGACCCGGCCGGGTTGGATGATGACCCCGGGCGGGTTGTAAAACACTAAGCCATGCACTAAAATTATTCTTAAACACACTTTTACATAGACTTGATAAATGCTGGGACTCACCTAAGACCTTATCAATGAATTGCATGTTGGCTTTGGGGTTTATGCTAGAAGAAAAACTCTGCCAATTATGTGTGTTTACAAACATACATAATTCTGGTAGGTTGAAAAACTTACAAGGATGAAATCCTTTGCCAATATCACAGGCTTACCTAGGTGTTGTTACATAATTAAATGATCATACTACGTCATTTACAATAAACTTTGCAGAAATTGGGTTTACAATGATGAATTTCATGATGATAAAATACTTTGATTTTTTGAAAATTTTTCTCCACTTCTTTCTATTCTGCTTTTTTGGACTATTGACAAAGTGTGGTCAACACAACTCATCTTTTGGTGTCCCCTATACTATGAGATCTGAGGATGCTATCATTGCCTTTATAAGGACTTAGGTGGCTCCCTCTCTACTTTCTTGTAATACCAGGACTAGAGATGCTTAGCCCTCGCCATTAGGGATATTTTCAGCTGCAGATCTTAGCTCCTATACTTCATGCCCTGCTTGAGGAGGACCAGACCATTACCTCATACTTCCCTATTGATATGTCATATCAAAGCAACAAGCGACAGATAGAGTCCTACAATGCACCATCCAGTAGGATGGTGAGGCCCTAGGTTTCTCCTTGGCCTCTCCCTCTGGGAGTCTACTTGATCTCATTGAGACTAGTTTGGAGGTGCTAGTCTGTACATCAGACCACACATTCTCAGAGCATTAGAAAGATCAGCTCCATACAGCTCTAGAGCAGAGCAACTCACACTCGGTAGACTACCTCCAAGGCTCGTAGGAGCAACTAGATATCCGTTTGGAGTTTCTTTCTTTCGATATTAGATGCAAGGAGTATACCTCACCTGTACATACCCCCCAGGATCATATAGCTGAACCCTCCTAGGTTTCTAGGGGACTCCAACAACGAGGTAGTGCCCAGTTCACCCCCCATGCCCTCAGCCATCAGATTTAGGAGACTCACTTAGTGTTTTGTATCACTGTCCCATTGTGATGGTTTTATACATATGTTCTAATGATATTCTCATATAGGTTTCTTTCTTTGTATTGTTTTCAACTTTTCAGCATTTTCTAGGAGATGTGCTTGCACTCGCACATTGTATGCACATTAGTTTTACTCTTCAGTCCCATTGATCTACTTTTGTGGTCACTCATCAGACATTAATAAAATTGTCTTATCTTATCTTACTATTTGTTTTCCTTGCAGTAATAGTTCAATGCATATCTTGCTATAAATTTCTTAGTTTTCAAAGCAACTTCATGGCTTGGCGTGACAATGTAATCTGTGTATTGCCTTCATGAATAACATTGGCATTTTGCTTCCTTTTGTGTGCACACTTGAGTTTGTTTGTTAGCTCGCGTGTTCAAATATTGTGTTCTTTTGTCCAGGGAAAGTATTTGGAAAATGAAGCTGTTGTACAAACATATCCAGATGAGCATTTAGACCATTTGGTAGAGAATGGTAGCCTCCAAAGAGGACAGATGGTTGACAAGCTCCTGAATCATCTAGAACATGTGTTGGGTGAAGGTACCAGGGAACTTAAACTCCTTAAAGGAGGATTTGAAGAACATTCTTATGCTTTTAACCAGGAGGCCATAGTCCTGTCACAACTATCAGAGAGTACCAGAAAAGGTGTTTTGACTGTGGTGGAATATTTGGAGACTCTAAAGCTAAATGTTTCCAATCTTGAAGCTCATATTAAAGACAAAGACAATGATATTTTTATGTTTCGTGACAACATTACTGTTTTACTTAATGTGTGCAATAATGCTATACTAGAACTGCAGAATTGGAAACGGCTTGTTAACTCATATAACTCGAGTTCTAGTGAGGAAATAACAACAACCTTTAATATAGCTTCATCAGCACGAGAAAGCACTTTTGCTTTGCAATCCACAGGGCAAGTGGATTTGACAGCTAAATGCATGAAGACAGCTGAAGACTTACTGTTGACTATCAGAGATGCTGTGAATACAGCAAATGAGAAATTCCAGCAAGGAGAATCAAGGGAGGCTGAAAACTTAAGGTTGTGCGGGGAGCTGGAGAGTAAATTAATGAAGGCTGAAGCTGTTGCAACTGATATTGCAAAAAAGAGTGATGTTGACAAAGGAAGAATTTCTGAGCTGGAAAGTCACATTGAATCTTTGGAACTGAGTGTAGATCAGTTCAAAACACGTGAGGAATCTCTTAATGCGATGCAGGAAGAGATCACATCACTACATGATGCATTATCAACTAAAAACCAAGGTAACTGTATGTATATTTACTCGTTCTCTTTAAGAAGTTTTGTTTTATAGGTATTCTAAATTGTTTTGCTACACCATTTATTAACTAACACTATCTTGATACTGTAGCACTGGAAAACCTTTTTAGGAAGTTGGAGGAAATGGAAAATGATACCTACCAGAAACAGACAGCATTGGAGAGTTTGGAATCTTCTCATGAGAAGACTGTGGCTGAATTCTCAGATACAGTCAGGAGATATGAGGAATTGCGCCAGCTATCGGAAGGGCTCATTGCAGAAGTAGAAGGTCTGAATTTGCAGTTGGAAAGTCGTGAGGATGAGATCTCACGCTTAAGGGAAGATGCCACAAAGTCTATGTCTGATGTTCGAGCCCTGCTGGAGAACATTGACAAGAAAAACTGTGAGATATTGGATCTGCAGATGGGATTGGAGAGCATTATTACGAAGTTAGGAGGAAATGATATGCTTCTTGAAGTAAATGAAGGCGACAAAACACACGCAATTCTGGGCACATTAGAGAAAAGAATTGCTTTTCTTATGTCTGAATCAAATAGTTTCAGAGTAGATGCACAAAGCAAGGATGTCTTGTTACAGAATACTCAAAACCTTGTGGAAGAGTTATCATCCAAGTTAGAATTGTTTGAGACTTCTCTTCATGATAAGCCAATTCATTTTGAAAATTTTCAAACAGAAGAGCATCTAAAATCAGGAGAAATTGCACCAGAAGTGTCTGAAATTGAAGAACTGGTAAGCTGCTTCTTCATCATCTTTGTTATTTATTTATTTATATTAAAATGGAACAAAATTAAAACATGCAGGTTGATGTGCAGCCATGCAACAACCCCCTTTGTATATCATTCAGAATGAACATGCTAGCTGCTACAGAAACAACATATTTCTCGTACTTCAATGAGAAACACGTAGACATTGGAACTATAATAGTCAAATTAAAAAGATCCTTAACAAAAGCAGATGCACTAGTCTGCTTACTGCTATTATCAGAGAATCTAGTCCGAAGGAGTTGAATCAGTATCTGTTTCATTTAAGTCTTTCTGATGTCTGAACAGTGGCTTAGCTTCATGTCCCATCTCTCATGTCATTGGAATCTGAGGGCCGAGAATCCAACTTCTTGTTGAAATCCTCCTCTATGACCTCATATTCCTCCTCCACTAGATCAAAGTTCTGAATGATCTAGTCTTCAATCCCTCCATTTTTTTACTTCAGTTCCAGTGCAAGGCATCTTCTCTCTAACTATTTTTTCTCAAGGCAAGAATCAAAACTGGCTTGTCAATGCTTCGTTGACTCTGAACAATGGGTTCTGGACCTGGTGGTTGTTGAGAAATCTCGACAGAGAGTTGTTTAGTATCTTATTACAGATTTCTCTTTCTCTGACAAGTTCTTGTGACGTTCCTTACATTAATTCTTCATTATTATTATTAAATAATGAATTCTATCCATCATCAAGATAAATGTCAAACAAGAAGTTCACGAGCACAACAAGAACACAAGATGTAGGCACAAGGCCAGGGCAAAACCCAGTCAACTCTTTCTCTACTAGATTAGATCAGTGTTGAGACAAACTTGACCCTTTGACCAAATACATAGGCTCCCTCCATCCTCTAAGTCAGTCCTCAACTAAAATCTTGTTTCTTCTTTTTATGTAATGTTGTCCTTGCATCCTCAGTCTCTGTAACTGGCTTCAGAATGACATGTGTGACAGAAAACATCATGATTTTACTTCTCTTTAGCATGACAGACTTATCCTTTTATCTTCACTTGGAAATTTCCTTCTTGTCTAGGCTTTTGCATTCCTTCCTGTCTCAACTCAAATTGCAGATCGAAACTTATTATACTTGCTCCGCAATAGGCCGAAAGCACTTGGGTATTTATAGTTGTTCAAAACTCCAGTATGAGGCCGACTTGAAGATGGGGAACTTGACTTTGGAGGAGGAGAATATACATAAAATGATTTTTCTCTTTGACTCAATGATCCCAAGAAGGGTCTAGAATATAACAAATAATGACAATGACTCAAGATATAATCCTATAAGCCTACAATGAAGGCTTTAACCTATTGACTGTTGACCCAAGCAGGAAACCCATGCTTTGATAAGCCAATCTTTCTTTAATATAATTTTCTTTTTCTTTTTCTATTACATTATGACTCAAATACAATTATGAAGGCCAACACTAGTTACATTCTTCAACACTCCCCCTTAACTAGGGACGTATTCATAATTTATACATATAGGTACAAGGATGAACTCAAAATATTATGATTTATAAAGACAAAGAGTCATCATACAACACCACAATGCTTTTGAATTAGATACTTGACCAAGGTATCTAACCGGGTGGGACTAAGGTGTGTTCCAAGATTCGGCCAATCTAGGTACCGTCAGGCTTCCACTCTAACACCCACCCAGGGATCTAGGTGCATATTCAAGGTCAGAGCTCCAAAACCAATGCCACCCTTCCTACTTCGGTATCAAGACATCAAGACATAAGCTGATCAAATGTCCTCCCAAACATCAAGCTCTCAGCCCTAGATGCTTACATCTCTCCCTTAAAAGCTAAATCATATATATATATATATATATATATATATATATATATCCACCAATCCAAGTATGCTTCCAATATTCATACTTTTCATGGAGACATCCTTCACAATCACAATCCCAATTAGTAATAAACTTTTAATATGTATACATGTCAGCACAAACCTTAGGGGTCTTCATTCATCCTGATGTTGCTTATATCAAACATATTATGTCGGAGCCAAGATCAAATCTTCTTTTATGGATTATATACACTCTTTCTTTTATCCAAGCTCCTCCTCAACTCAACAATTTCCTTCAACTATATAGACTCTAACAAAGAACTTCATTATCATCTATTAATCAAAATTCTTACAACTCTTCCTTTCCATGCTCATTGTTATTATCGAGTCATCGTCAAGGTAGGTGAACATCTTCAACATCTTGAAGATTGTGTACTTGCAAACCTTTTAACAAGTACAAATACAAATATACAAGAACATGGGATCAATATAGAGTTAGTATATTATCATGATGGGAGCATTTAGTGTTGAAATGTGTAACTAGGTTTGGTCTTCATAATGTCCAATGTAATCATGATTTTATTTTATTTGATATTAAAGAGAATAAATTTATTATTGTCATTCTTGAATCTTTGATGCATGGGTTTGGTTGACCACTGTGTGTCAACTTCCCATAGCAGTACACCCCCTTTTTTTTGCAGAAGGGATAGCGCTTGATTGACATGTCCGTGCTATTCGACAGCCATTGTCGATCTTATCATGTTATGTTGTAAACCCAGTCTGCATGTGTAAATTGTAAATAATCTTAGCAGAGTTGAGTCATGTATGTAAATTGCCTAGGTGGACCTAATTTTCTAGTGATAATCTACGTTCCGGAAGGTTTTTTGTCTTACCGGTCCCATGATCGGCAGAGTTTCCTTCAACCTAACCCAAAGCCGGAAATGAATTTTGTCATTAGAATCTTAGGAGAATCTTAGAGTGTGATCTGCTAGAGTTATGTTGGTCGCAGAACTGGGTGGTTTATGAGGGTCTATTTCAAATGGGTTTTCCCCCTTAAGATTGTAAAATTGTAAAGTTCATGATGTAAAGTGTCTTGAGGGTTAGAAAATGTTTAATCCCCCTTCATAAGTCCTAAGTCCTAGGTCCTAGGTAATTTATTCCAAAAGCTAGGTTCGAGGATCCATTTTAATTTTTTTTTTTAATTAAAAAATTTAAAAAAATTAAAAATAAAAAAACTTAAAAAAATAATAATTTTGAGTAAATAAATGTAGAATTTCATTTTTTAATGCAATTAAAAATTTGACGGATGAGATTAAGAGATATCTTGATCCTCATCGATGGTCGAGATCATTTTGACATGGATCACTCGAACTAGCCGTTGGGAAATTTTCCTTTAAATAGGGTGCTAGGGGTCATTTGAGATCATCCGATCTGTGAGTCTTGTGCTGAAGAAAGCTCTCTTGTAAACTTTTTCTCGTGCTAATAAAGAAAGACTTTAGGGTTGAAATCTTGCTGGTGTTACTCTCCTGAAGTGCTGTGAGCTGTCTTATTTTCTGCATATTTTTTATTTCTCAGCCATTAGTAATAGCTTGATGTAGAGTATTGTTGAACACAGGTATCTTGTTCACTTACCAGGGTTTGAATGGTAATAAGATTTCTGAGAAAATGGCAGGTATCTCCATTGTATCTGGAATCTAGTATTGTTTTTTCCCTCTTTATTGATGGTTGAAGTGAGCAGTGCAGGAAACCCCTATTGAAGAAATCAGTGGGCGTTTGGGGAAGTTCTCGGCTGAACCAGCCAACTCCCACAAAGCATTTTCTTGCAGAGCCCAGCCAGTTTTGATTCTGGGTCTATCATTTAGAGTTTATTTTTTTGAGTTGCATGAGATTTTTTTCTAAAGCATCTTATAGTAAATTTGAAATTCTTAAGTACTTTTGTGGATCATTGACAAATCTGGCTGTTGCAGAGTTACAAAGTTGTAAATTTTGTAGCTGGTTTGTAGGGTTTTAGTTTTTTATCCTTGCATATATTATCTTTCGGTATTTTTTTTCTGCCATTGCAGGTTGCAAATTTGAAGGTGAGCTTAAATCTCGAAGCCAGATCTAGGCCCTGGAGGGTAAGATCTGGCCTCAGAATCAGCTATTGCAGGAATGCTTATTTCAGAGCTGGAAAATCTTTGTGGGGTGTGATAACTGGAAATTCTGAAGCAGAGGAGTATCACTTTATTTGCAAATTTCTGAGAAATTTTAAAGGGTTTATCAGTTTCTGGCTGCATATTATATTTCTCTGGAAAATTTAAGCAAAAATACATATATTTGTTTGCCCTCTGGAGTCTGTTCCAGCATAGTTCTTTTAGAAGTTTTATTTGAGGGTTTGATGCTTTACAAGTTATCCCAAACCTCACACAGTTTCCATCATCGAACCTGCAAGCAACATTTAAAGTCCTTGATTCAATCCAAACTTGCAGCGTCCAGGCTAGCAACACCCTCTCCACACTGTGTCTATTTCCAATCATATGCGTGTTCATCTCTCTACGTAGCCATTGTCTTCTTCCCACGCACCGCTATAACCTGCAAGGCTATTTCCAGTAGCTGCCTCATGAACCATTCCACTGTCCTTTGCCCGCCATCATTGCCGGATCTGCGTGCCATTCTCCATACCTCCCGCGCGCAGTTACTTCACGCACCTGCAGAAACAACACGCCGGAAGAAGCATTCAATTTCCTTTGTTTATACATGCGCGGGCTATTCTGTTGTATTTTTTATTTAGAGCATATAGTTTTCGGGCTAGGTTTCTGCGTTTCGGTTTTATCACATGCGTAGATAGGTTAATTTTCTTATGCATTTAGTCTTATATCTGTTAAATCTTATTTAGTAGTGTTTTATTTTGAAGTTTCCCATTTTCTTTTTAATTTAGTTTAGTTCAAAATCTTAAATTTTTTGTTTCAGATTCGTTTTATGTTTTAGTTTAGAAATAATAATAAAAAAAAATCATTAAAAGTCCCTTTAGACTTTAATTTAGATTAGATTTTGGTAATTTGTTACTTTAGTTTAGTTTAGACTAGGAATTTATTTTTGTTTTGTTGCAGCCTTTTAAATAAAAAACTCCTAAAAATTATACAACTTTGAAAAAAGCATAAAAAAATTTCTTTTCTTATAGTTTAGATCTTGAATTAATTTAGTTTAGAACTAATTTTGTTTAAAGTTAGATCTAAAAAAAAGGCTTAAATTTTCTAGTTTTGTTTTGTTTTGTTTTCATTTAGATTTAGACTTTTTTTTTTTAACTTTAGCAAAAAAATAAAAATTTATGTTTATTTTTCCTTAGATTTAAGTTTTATTTATTTGGACTTCTGCTTTATTTGAAAAATATAAATTTTTTTTTGAGAAAGTTTTTTGCCGGTTTGAGTCTTGGCTCAGGAATTTCTTATGTTTTATCTTTCTTGCTGAGGCTAAAATTCTGATGTGGGAATTAATGTTTAACATGCTCATTTGAAGATTAACTACATGAATGTGATCTCTGGTTAGCATTTTACGTGGTTGTTTAAAGCACTTTATCTTTCGAAATTTTAATTGCTGGAGTATCATTGAGCCATTAAAGCTTTTATTATCTCGCATGTGGTAAAAGTTAATCTTTGTTGTTTGATGGTAAAACGATTGTTAATGAGTTCATATCTCTGCAGCATTTGATAAATAATCGTTTAGTCATTTATTGTATAAGGCACTGGTCTATTAATTTAATAAAATCAAATTAGTGTTGGTTTCCCTTCGTGTCTCCCAACGCAACTGGTTCACAGTTGGTCATCCATTTTCCTATAGGGTCTACCACCCTTAGCCACAGGAGACATGCTTAAACGGAGGGATTGGGGATCAGGGTGATAGCCCCCGGTCTGAGCGCTGTCGTGACAATCTGTGCGACAACAGGTTTCATGCTCAAGGTTATTTTATTTATAGGTCAAGCACCCATTAAAAGCTTATAGGGCTTGTTGTGAAGTCAAAAAGTCAAAAATGTCATTGTAATATGTAAAAACCCTCTTGGGTATCATATAACATGCCAAGAAAAATTATTTTGTCATAAAGACCCTCCAAGACAAGTCAACTTGCCTTTACCAAGTTGACCTACAAGTAGTGACAAGTCAGCCTCATGTAGGGCTATTTGATCATGAAGATAAGCCTATATATAAGGGAGACATCAATCTCATTTAGATGACATCAATCAAGCATACAAGAAGTTCGATCAAGGAGAAAAGAGAGACCTAGAAGGAGCAAAAAAGGAAGAAGAGGAGAATCCAAGGAGAAGAAAAACGAAGTTTGGAGGATTGTTTTGGACTATACACTTCAGATGTGCAAGATATCTAGGGCAATTTTTTGTTGCAGCTAGACCGAATTGTAGTCACAACAAGAAGAGATGAGATAGGTGTCAAGAAGAACAAGTTTTGAAGGCCGAAATACTAAGGAGAGAAGTCCAAGCCAAGCAAAGGAGAGGAGTCCCATAAATTTGTCCTATACTACTCACACGTGCGAAACCACAGAGATTGTAGGTAGGCCGAAAGTTGCAGTTCTGTAATAGAGGCCGAGATTTAGAAGAGAAGCTGAAATTTGAAAAATTGAAGCAAATTTGACTGGCATTGACTTTGAGAAGGAAAAACACATCAAGAGAAGGTTTGACTTGGTCTTGGTCTTGGAATTCATCATTTGAAGTTCTATATAAAAAGAAGAGTTCTTGTGGGTTTTCCTCTCAAGAGGAGAGGTTTTGGCCTTGGCTTACAACCTACATTTTGTGCCCTCTTGTCTCATTGGTCTTCATAATTTGGTAGTTGTTTGATGATAAGAACACTAATAATAATCAAGTGAAACAAGAAGCTAATCAAGTTAAGTAAAAATACATCACAAGTAGTTATCAAAGTAATAGAAATCACCTAATCTAGCTTCCCCCTTGAGTTCTCACCATGGTATTAGAGGTAAGATGACAACAACAAGACAAAGAGGCAGCTCAAAGATCATCCAATTGAAGAAGTACAAATAAGGGCTGAGCACAAGGAAAATCATCAAGGAGAGTTAAGGCATCAAAAAGGATACATATGGGCCAAACATAAGAAGCACATCAAAGAGGATTAGGCTTCATTTCATCTTGAAGGAAGAACTCTTGAAGAAGATTAGAAGACCTCAAAGGACATCACCTCCAAGGAAGAATGAATTGAAGCATCTTAAGGAGA